>CAJHQQ010000819.1:0-138694 GCA_905132885.1 Moricandia moricandioides | reverse complement strand
TTATTAGATTGAGAAATCTTAAAAAGGGCAGAATTTTTATACCCGTAGAAAGAAGATAATACTAATATAAAATAAACTATCAGAGAGAGAATTCTTATAAGAGGGAGAAGAGAAGGTGTGTTTTCGACGATCGCAAAACGATCGTTTATATAGAGGTGAAAAAGTAAGTTACTGTGCGTGCATAGTGACGGTGGGCTCCACACAATAATATCACTCTGCGTACAATGCTGACTTTGTTTTTCTTTACGTTTATAACACTCCCCCTTGGAGACCAGTGTCACAATTGTCTTTTGCTTAACGTCTTTGCTGCCTCGTTAAAAACCTTTCAAAAAAAAAACCCAGTGGGAAAAACCCTAGTAAGGTAAAAAGAGTGCAACCACGTAAGCTCCCCCTCGAATGATTAGTCATAAGTCCTTCTGATGTCGCATTCCAATGTTATGGACATGTTTTCTGAATATTGAGGTTGAAAGTGATTTTGTGAAGAGGTCAGCTGCATTGTCGCATGATCGAATATATCTTACTTCAATCTCTTTATTTCTTTCGAGCTCTTGAGTATAGGAGAAGAACTTTGGATGTATATGTTTTGTCCTATCGCTTTTGATATATCTTTCCTTCATTTGAGCAACACATGCCGCATTATCTTCATATAAGATAGTTGACTCCGTACTTTTGTCAATCCACTACTTGTGCATATGTGTTGGTTTATTGATCTTAACCATACACACTCTCTACTTGCTTCATGAAGTGCGATCATCTCGGCGTGATTTGAAGATGTGGCCACGAGTGTTTGTTTCTGAGAGCGCCAAGATATAGCAGTGCCTCCGATCGTGAAAACGTATCCTGTTTGCGACCGAGCTTTATGTGGATCTGAAAGGTATCCTGCATCTGCAAAACCAACCATTTGACCTTTTGAATCTTTTGGATAAAACAAGCCCAAATCGATGGTCCCTTGGAGGTAACGAAAGACATGCTTAATTCCATTCCAATGTCTTCGTGTGGGAGATGAGCTGAATCTTGCCAAAAGATTAACGGCAAATGATATATCAGGCCGTGTGCAGTTTGTAAGATACATTAACGCTCCGATTGCACTTAGATATGGTACTTCAGGACCAAGTATCTCTTCATTTTCCGCAGATGGTCGAAATGGATCATTTTCAATGTTAAGTGATCTTACAACCATCGGAGTGCTAAGAGGAGTTGATTTATCCATGTTAAAACGTTTCAACACTCTTTTAGTATATGTGGATTGATGCACGAATATACCATTTTGAGAATGCTCAATTTGTAGGCCAAGACAATACTTTGTTTGTCCGAGATCTTTCATATCAAATTCTCCTTTCAGATAGTCTGATGCCTTTTGTATTTCCTTCTGAGTTCCAATAATATTAAGATCATCAACATACACTGCGATTATCACAAATCCGGATGTTGTTTTCTTGATGAAGACACATGGGCATATAGGATCGTTCACGTATCCTGCTTTTGTTAAATGTTCACTGAGACGGTTATACCACATACGTCTAGACTGTTTTAACCCATATAGTGATCTTTGTAATTTTATCGCACATAGCTCTTTAGATTTTGAGCTTAATGCTTCTGGCATTTTAAATCCATCAGGAACTTTCATGTAGATATTAGTATCTAATGATCCATATAGATATGCTGTGACAACATCCATGAGACGCATCTCGAGATTTTTATCAGCGGCTAGACTCATCAGGAATCTAAATGTGATTGCATCCATAACAGGAGAATATGTTTCTTCATAGTCAATTCCAGGTCTTTGAGAAAAGCCTTGAGCCACAAGACGAGCTTTGTATCTCGTAACCTCATTTTTCTCATTTCTCTTTCGAACGAAAACCCATTTGTATCCAACTGGTCTCACATCTGCAGGTGTGAGTACAATAGGTCCAAATACTTCTCGCTTATTAAGTGAATCAAGTTCGGTTTGTATTGCATCTTTCCATTGTTTCCAATCATGTCTCTTTTGACATTCATAAACAGATTTTGGTTCTGGATCTTCGATTTCCTCATTTATTTCTGTTGACACAATATATGAGAAAACATCATCGACATCATCCTTTTCATTTCTTTTCCATATCTTTTTATTGTGGATATAGTTGATGGAAATCTCATGATTCATTTCTGATTCATGATGTTCCATTTTGTCAGTATCCTCATCATTTGTTCCTTCCAAAATACTTTCTGCTAATTTGGGTGTGTCATTTATCTCGACATCTTTTTGTTTTCTGGAATTTTTATTCTTAGAACCAGCAGGTCTCCCACGCTTCAGACGTGTTTTGGATTCACGTGTATCATTTGCTTTTCCTTGCTCATTTGTTATTTTGATACAAGCAGGAGCATTTGCAGCTGGTATATGAGATTTAGTTACCGTCTTGGTATCCGCAAACGCATCAGGTAGCTGATTTGCTATACTCTGTAAATGCATAATTCGTCGAACTTCTAGTTCTGACTCTTTAGTAGGAGGATCAAGATATAACAATGAAGGTACACTCCATTTAATCTCATTTCCTATGTTTTTGTTATCTCCCCCTAGAACTGGGAATACTTTCTCATCAAAATGACAATCGGCAAAACGTGCCGTAAAGACATCACCCGTCTGTGGTTCTAGGTACCGTATGATTGATGGAGAATCATAACCAACATATATTCCCAATCTCCTTTGTGGTCCCATTTTTGTACGTTGTGGTGGTGCTACAGGCACATATACTGCACAACCAAAGATTCTTAAATGAGAAATGTTTGGTTCTCGACCAAACGCTAATTGTAGTGGAGAATACTTATGGTACGCACTTGGTCTGATCCGAATGAGTGTTTCTGCATGCAAAATGGCATGTCCCCATACAGAGGTAGGAAGTTTTGATCTCATGATCAATGGCCTTGCAATCAATTGCAGTCGCTTAATTAAAGATTCAGCCAAACCATTTTGCGTATGAACATGAGCCACAGAATGTTCAACTTCAATTCCTGTTACCATACAATAATCATTGAATGCTTGAGATGTGAACTCACCAGCGTTGTCTAGTCTAACTCTTTTAATGGTATAATCAGGAAACTGGGCTCGCAGTTTGATTATCTGAGTTAAAAATCTTGCAAATGCCATATTTCGAGATGACAATAGACAAACGTGTGACCATCTACTGGATGCGTCAATTAATACCATAAAATACTGGAATGGTCCACAAGGTGGATGTATTGGTCCACATATATCGCCTTGAATTCTTTCAAGGAACTTTGGTGATTCCTTATCAATTTTGGTTGGCGATGGCCTTATGATCAATTTTCCAAGAGAACATGCAACACATGTCATTTTATTCCCTTGAGAAATCTCATGGATTTTCAATGGATGGCCATGTGAGCTTTCTATGATTTTACGCATCATTGTGGTGCCTGGGTGACCGAGGCGATCATGCTATAATGTGAACTCTTCTGGATTTTGTTTCACTATAATATTTGATTCGATTTCATCGATATAAGTATGATGCAATCCTGAAGGGAGTTCTGGGAACTTCTCCAATATGTGTTTTCTCCCACATTTATCAGAAGTTACATATATGTACTTCTTTCCACCCTCAGTTGCAGACTCAGTATCATATCCGTGAAGATATATGTCTTTAAAACTCAACAAATTTCTTTTGGAATTCAGAGAATATAGAGCATTATTTATGGAGAATTTTGTTCCATTTGGTAATGTAAAGTTTGCTTTACCAGTTCCTTCAATCACGTCTGCAGGACCTGATATCGTATTGACAACAATTCTTTTTGGTTATATATCAGAGAAATATCTCTTTTGTCTCAGAATAGTGTGCGTTGTTCCACTATCTGGTATACAAAATTCTCGAACCCGTTTCTTGGATTTTGTTCCATTAGCATTGTGATCCATGTCTGTAATTGTCATAAACATTAATAAAAAGAAAAACATGGAAATCATTTATATATTAATCATATAGGAAACACACATAATAATTATACATTAGTGTGATGTTAAAGACATCATTATTTGCTTAAGACAGAAAATTATACATAACAATACTTATGACTATTCAATAGTCTTATTACAAGCATTTCAGTTCTCTTCAGGAGTAATCTAGTCCAGCTCATTTGCGAAATCAGAGGCTTCGAGGTACGTCGTCCCCTCAAAATTTTCGGTGAGATTCACTTCTTTAGCTTTGCCTTTCGTAGACTCTTTATATAACTTACACAGATGTGGAGGAGTACGACAGGTACGGGACCAATGTCCTTTACATCCACATCTGTAACAAACAGTTTCATGTTTCTGAGTGATATCCACTTGGGTTTCTTTACCCTTAGAAACTTGTTCGGATCTTACCCATTTGTTAGATCCTCTCCATTTGGGACTGTAAGGTTTTCCACGTTTGTTGTTGAAACGGCGACCACGATTCCAATTTGTTTGGATTCTCCTCTCTGAGTTTTCTATCGCCGTAGCATTCACTTCGGGGAATGCCTTCGCTCCTGTAGGTCGAGAATTGTGGTTTTTAATAAGGAGCTCATTGTTCTTTTCAGCCAACATGAGCGCAACCATCAATTCAGAAAATCTCGTGTACCCACATTTTCTGTAAATTTCAGGTAGGAAGTGAAGTTGTTTGTGGAAAGTGTTGTATGTTTTATTCATCATTTCTGCCTCAGAGACAGGGTTACCACAATACTTCAGTAATGAAACTATCCTCAGGACGGCAGAATTGTATTCCTCTACCTTTTGAAAATCTTGAAACCTCAGGTTTTTCCACTCTTCTAGAGCGTGAGGGAGATTGATTTCCTTCTGGTTATCGAACCGCTCTTTTAAAGCTTGCCACAGGTCAGCTGGGTCCTCTATGCTCGCATAGTCATGCGTAACATTCTCATCAAGGTGTTTCTTCAGGAAAATTATCGCTTCAGCCTTATGCTCAGGCGGCGATTTGTTACCGATTATAATCGTCTCGGTTAACTTTTTCATCACCAGGTAGGGTTTCACGTTGGTGACCCATCCGACGTAATTTTCACCAGTTATTTTGAGAGCCGGAAACTGAAGATGCTCAATTCTTGCCATTTGTATTTCTAAAAACACAACATAATAAATTTTATTAGAATTTCATATTATTTAAAATGAACCGTTTACATTAATCATGCAAGCAATTACAAAGAAAAACACCGCATAGAAAAGCATAGCAATATTTATGTTAAACTCTATCGGAGTAAATTCTCCAACACAAAGACCGTAAACACCAACAAAAATTATAACCGCACACAAAACTAAAAGCAAACGAATCATCCTATTTTTTTCAGAAAAAGAAAGAAAATCGGAAGAAAATTATTTGAAGGTTTTTGGGAGGAGATGAAATGTTATGATGAATTGAATGAATGAAAGATGAGTATATTTATAGATGAAAATACTGTTCATAGCCGTTTGAAAAAGGGTAAAATTTTGAAAAAATTATTTGTGACCGTTGGGATTATTTTTTTAGTTATTATTATTTTGTTTCATTTATATATATATATTTGAACTAAAAATCGGTCTAAAAATATCATAATAATCACTCAACCAAATTTAGTAAATTTCATAATAATTTATATAGGTTGCCTAACATTTATATAATATTCATAACATGCAATTATCAATATTATTATGGTGATAAAATTATTTTGTTAAATTATTAAACAAATTATGCGGCGGCACAGCCAAGCCAATAATTATAGTGTATTTATCAATCATGGTTTATTAATGAGATTAAACAAATTATGCGGCGGCACACCCAAGCCAATAATTATAGTGTATTTATCAATCATGGTTTATTAAAGAGGCGACATACCGCCCGCATCAATATATATAAATAATATAAATTAAAACAACCACTATAAAATAATAAATAGTAATAAAGGCGGTATACCGACCATTATAGCAGGGTAAATATGATACATATAAATTTTACCGAATTGCAGAGTGATCGTGCTGATAACGTGTTATAAAATATTTATGATTTTATTAGATTGAGAAATCTTAAAAAGGGCAGAATTTTTATACCCGTAGAGAGAAGATAATACTAATATAAAATAAACTATCAGAGAGAGAATTCTTATAAGAGGGAGAAGAGAAGGTGTGTTTTCGACGATCGCAAAACGATCGTTTATATAGAGGTGAAAAAGTAAGTTACTGTGCGTGCATAGTGACGGTGGGCTCCACACAATAATATCACTCTGCGTACAATGCTGACTTTGTTTTTCTTCACGTTTATAACAGTATTCATCTAATATAAATATTTCTATAGGCAGATAACATTATCAACTAGTTGAGAAAATAACATTTGAATAGCAAACAAGAATGTAATCTTAGGATTATCATAGGAATATGTTTGTTATTAATTTTTTAAATTTCAGCTCCATCAATTTTGGGAAAACACAAGAAAATATCAACAATATGTTCCACTGAACATGATGAACTACTACTGACCAAAGCCAATCCGAGTCTCAAATGTGTCTGACTTATAGTAATTCCAGGATCTATCACGATGATGGGCAAAATAGTCATTTGGTCAAAACACCGACCATGTTTTGGAGCAGAGAAACGAATGGAACTTACTTCTTTTACTTTTTAGGGCCAGGCTCCAAGTTCATCTCTTGAAGGTTAAGCAACAGATCATTGGAGCTTAGGTACACCTTGTTAGCTGATTGTGCAATGGTCTGAGCAATCTCTCTCGCAGCTTCAATCTTTCTCAGAGTTATGAATGCCTGATTGTTTGCTATAGCTTGTCCTATTAGTTGAGCACTTTTAGCTTCTCCCTGCACAATTAATCAACACACACACCTAATGCTTTTAGGAGAGACATCCCCAACGCCTGTAATCTCTGTCATTAGATTCCAATTAAAGATCAAATATCCTTTACCTCCGCGCGGATAACAGCACTTCTCTTGTCTTGCTCAGCTTTCTCCACAATGAACTTAGCACGTTCAGCTTCCTGAGCAGCGACTTGTTTTGCCTCGATTGCAGCTGTGAACTCTTTGCCAAATGTGAGAGTCGTGATGGAGACATCATCAAGAGCAATGTCAAAGTTAGAAGCTCTCTCTGTCAGAATCTTGCGTATCTCTCTGCTCACAGCCTAGAGCAGAGTAAAAAACAACAGTCTCTACCATTATGAGCAAAAGAGTAGAACAAATTGAATAAGAAGAATGTTGAGTTACATACTTCTCTTTGAGTGATCAGCTGGCTTGCATTGTACTGAGCCACCACAGCTTTTAGGGTTTCATGGATGATGGAAGGAAGAACCCTTTCACTGTAATTCTCGCCTAGGGTTCGGTAAATCTGAGGCAAACGGTCACCCATGGGACGAGTGAGAACCCTAAGTCCAATTTTCACCTGTGCAACAACAAACAAGAATATCAGAAACACAGCAACATCTTTAAGGAAAGACACAATGTTAGTGTCTTTTCCAGCTTAATGAATCTTCTCCAAAAACAAGTTTGTTTTGATTTGTCAATCAATATTCAGAAAGTGAAGCCGAAACAACACAAAAGAAAAAGATATAACAGTCAGAGCTTTCTCCATTTCTTTTTTAGGCCATTATCCATATACTCACACAGGTCATACAAGGAGGATCTACATGACTCATATAATTGAAACTCCGTCAATAGCTCTAAAGCCGCATAAACCATATCAAAACTTAAAAACATGCCTTCATGCTCATTTAAGTATTATCCCTAGATTCAAATTCCGCAAAACATGGCATAGACAATATCACAAACACACAAAAAAATAAGAAGAGACAGAAGCAAAAGAAACACAGAACGCACCATCTGAAGGTCATGACTACCAGTGGTGCTCTCAACAAGATAGGGTCGTGCACGGACGTCATAGATTATTGGCCTCTCAAACCATGGCAACATAAAATGCGTTCCTTCCGGGTAGACCTTAAAAAAAAAACAAATCCAAGAGTAAAACTCACATTTTTTCAAAATAACTATTCACAGACTATTATAAGCTGGAGGAATACAAAACCTTTTCCTTGATACCAGTTAATCGATTGAACATGACAGCACGATGTCCACCCTCGACATTGTAGAGGCTATTAGTAAGGGCATAGACACCAAGCCCACCAATAACGCTGACCTTAAGAAGGGCAGAGAGAGCAGGAGATCCAGGGACGTTGGGCACTTTGTTGAAACTCATTTCTTTAAGATCTACAAAGAAAATAATCAACATTACAGAATCGATTAGTTCAGCAGATAATCCAAAGATCCAAAAGACTTAACACAATAATAGAAAAAGCCCAAAATCGATCTAGCATTTGACCATTATCAAATAGACTCAGTAACCCTAGATCTTCGAAGCAAGGGAAACAGATCAACGAGTTTACATCACATGAACATTCTATCTCTAAATCACGCAAGTATTATCAAGCTGAACAACGATCAGACCTTATCGGGACCCAAACAGATAATAATACCATTCAACACAGTAAAAATCGGAGAGGATCTAAAATGAGAAAGACACCTTAGCTTAGCTTAGCTCAGCTCTTAGTCACCGGCGATGTTATGGTTTAGGAAAGATCACGATCGGAGATAGTCGGCAAAGCTTAGGGTTTTAGAATTGTGAAATCTCACAAGTGACTCCTGATATGTTGGTCGAATTGCTTAGGCCCATTACTATATGGGCCATTATGTTAGTCTATCTTTTCATTTTGTCACGTGTGCGTATCACTAAAATTAAGCTTCATTAGGCCCATTAAGTCACTTATTTAGGCCCATTAAGTCACTTGTAAGTTGTAACCGAAAAATGAACATGCATGGTCTAAAGATTATTAAAGAAACATTTGGTCACAGTTTTTCTATATAAAAAATTTACAGTTACTCTCACTACATTAGAATTTTATGAAAACTGTATTATCATTTTATTTATAAGATTTTAATAAAACAACTCTTTCAACTCATCTTCCTATCTTTTATCAATACTAATCTATGAGCTGGTGGAAATTAAATAATGGCATACAAACTAACAAATACTTATTTAAATAATAGCATACAAACCAACAAATAGTTATATGGTTCATGTCTAGTAATAGCATGTGATGGCTGATTTTTCGGATCTGAGGGACCAATAAAAGAATTATAATCATCTACTTTACATTTAAAAGTAATTAAAAAGTCAATTATTGGCTTTCGATAACTAGCTACCAAGTGGCTTTGTGGTTTTTCAGTAATCAGTAGTAAGAGTTTACAACACATGAATCGAGTTTTCTCTGTCAATATACTGAATTTATATGTACACAATAATTTTTATATATTCCATCACAAATTTAATTATTTTTACATTGAACAACTCAATGAATTTGATAATCTCATATTTCATTTCATGGAATTTAATAAACAAATTTCACAACTCAAACCGGATAGAATCATCAGAAACAAATACAAGGCAACGATCACAATATTCAGAAAAGAAACTTCAAACACAAGACAACAAGTCCAAAACCAAACCCTAATCCAACTCTCCTCTCACCAGAGGCTGACTTATCGTCCGGCGAGGCTGCAGCCTTTTTAGTGGAGTTGGACTTGGAGTCATCATCTGAAACACCGGTGGTTGGAGATTTAGGGGCAGGAGCAATCGGGGAAAGCTTGTGCTTTCCGAACATCTCACCAGGCAACAAAACCATGTCCACAACATATACCGCGAGAGGACGTTGTGTTCTCAACGCATTGCTTACACGTGTCTCCACATAACCGGTTGAAACATTGACTTGGTTACCTTCACCGGTGAAGTTAAGCCCGTAAACACCGTTGTCTCGGCCAGAAGCTTGTGTCCTAACCGGGTTGCTCACGGAGAGGAGATCGTCCAAAGTGTAGAATTTAGGGCTAACGTGGTAGAGAACGAGTTTGACTTGGTCGTCTGGGCTTAACTTGTTTAGAGTTCCGGCTTTGAGGTTTTGAAAAGCATTGTCGGTTGGCGCGAACACGGTCATGCCTTCAGATGAACTGTTGACTTGGATGTTTACTTGGCTCCCCACTTGAGTGATTTTCAAAAGACGGATGAAAGTAGTGAATTGGCCTCCTTTTTCTAGGATCGCCGTGAGGTTGATAGGACCAGCAGGGCCTGGAGCTGGTGCTGCCGGCTGAGCTGATGTTTCCGTTGAGAGAAGCACGGCGGCGATGAGGAGGAGGGGAGCTAGAGTTAGACGTGTGATAGCCATTACTAGTTTGTTTTTAATCAACCTGTGAAGTGTGATGGGAAAGCGAGATCGTAAGGCAATGGTTTATATGGAAGTATAATGTATGGAGTGATGAGTTGTTACTTTGTTGGAATGAGATGGCCAAGTCAATACAAAATGTTAAAAGACAATATAATGTTTCAGAGAGATCATATTATTAATATGATATGTACATATTAGCCGTTAAGATCCATTCATATAATTCTCAAAAAAAAAAACATTTGAGAACTATATTAGAAATAGAATATGAGGTGGTGGATCTGTGGATAGAGCCCCACATCACATGTAATGGGATCAAGTGAATAATTCGAATTTACATACAGTTTTTATATGAGAAATGAAGATAAGGTTACACAACACAACTTAAGGTGGACGAAAATAAGGATAAGAATTGGGAGGAAAAAAAAATGAAAGATCCTTAAATAAACGTACAAATCCTCTACTAATAGAGAGCTCATAAACGTCAACTCTATTTTAGTTTTAGATGATGTCATCTCGAGAAGTTAATTCAGAACCTTTTGACGTTTACAAGAATCTTTTGTTACCAGTAAATTTTGACTAGTGAATTTATAACCTAGAAGAAATGAATGGCATAATATTTTCTTTCTGAAGACATAATTTTGTAAAAATTAACATAAAACACTATAAATACGCGTGTATATACATATACATTGATACGATGCGTAGACATGTTCATATGCAGAAAAGAATATGTGTGTGTTCTGTAAAAAAGAACAAAATGAGTGGACAAACTGTCTAAGTGACAGCTGGGAAGCACAAGGTAGCATGTGGAAGAGTTGAAGAAGACCCATATATTAACATTTGCCTCATCACTTGCAATTATATAAACTCCATACAAGTTTCTATTTCAGATGAAACGGCACGCAGTTGGAGAACAAGTTAGTTCCACCCAGAGTTGTATTGGGCCTTGATAGTGGGTTTAGTTACGTTAGACATTTGTTCTGTGTGGAATGCTATAATGGACTGATTTATAAATATGGCCCAGACATTATCACCATCTTTAATGGAAGAACAAGTTTTAGAAAGAAGCATCCAAATGGACAAAAACCCTACAAAAGCAGAAGAAGACAGAACACGTTTATAGAAAGAAGCATCCAAGTGGTGGCACCTGAGCAGCATGCAGCCATACACTCGTCACGCTCGGTTCTTCGCGTTCGCCACATCATCACGTGGCTCTCACGTGTTTACGTTGATTAAAAATAAATATGTTATGACATTGAAGCTGATGTGTAAGAACATGCACTTTGCTGAGCCATGCAACTTGAAATGTGTCTAGTCTCTACTCTCTCCATGCATAATAACTCACAACCTCACCTAATTCTCATTTCCATTCGTAATAATTTATTTCATATTTCTCCATCCACGATAAATGATTTCAAACGAGAGAATACATAATTTGCAGAGTCATATTTTATTTTCAATGTAAGAGCATGTTTATAGGGGAAACCCATTTGGGTTTCTTCTTTTTTTTTTTTTTTTTAAAAAATAAATAAAAATGAACCAATCGCGGGCCGCCACGTGTCAGTGGAGCCCGTGAACAGTTCAAGAGACACACAAAAAACATCTCTTAATTAGGCAATGCAGGAGACGTTTCTTGCTGTAGGTGGGCCCCTTCCCCCTTTAAGAACCCCATTTTTCTTCTCTATAAACATGCTCTAAGACATCGCATAATGACTAATCACCTAAGAGCAAGATTAAAGGAGGTTCTTAAGGGGGTTCTTAGCGGGTGGGGTTTACCAAAATCCTTAATAACCACCTCCTAAAATTCTTAGTTAAGAGTTGTTATTAACGGGTTCTTGTACTGTTCGCGGGCTCTACTGACACGTGGCGGTCCACGATTGGTTCTTTTTATATTTTTTTTTATTTTAAAAAAGAAAAAAAAATAAGAATCCTTAAGAGGTTGTTAGGGTTAATCATGCTCTAACCGTAATAATTCCGAAGTAGTATAACATAACATACTAAATCTCAACTACGGGAACTACATTACTTTATAGAAATGTATGTGTGTGTTTATATAAAAGCTAATTTGCCAGTGTGTTATATGATGTCCTTCTTGGGAAATAAGCTTCATTAATGTACAAACTAAAAAACAGAATGCATGTTGGCTAGCAATACCTGTTTTTCATTAATTCGATCCGTCTTAATTTCTTAAACCTAAACCTTACCAAAACTTTAATTCTAAGAGATATTGCTCACGTTTCATTTTCTTTTAAACCTCGATAGATCATCTAAAACTTAACCAAGACCACACCGAGGGCAAGCAAAAAAATACCTTTTCTTGCAAAATTCAATTAATATTTCGTTAAAAGAACAAAATCTAAACGAAAACTGTACCAAACCAAATCATATTATCAATTTATTTTAGCCGAAACCGTTTAATACTTTAGAACGTCGCTGATTCTTCTATTTTAACAGAATTAGGAATGATAAATAATAAATTAAAGTAGTCAAAAGACACGCTGCACAACAAAAAATCTTCTATAAATACCGAAACTCCATGCAGGCAAATGTAGAAGCTTAACTCACAATCAAAGTATAAAAGAAAAGGATGGGTCCAACCTCTTTTCTCTCCTTCTTTGTCACATTCTTGACCCTCTTCCATGGCTACACTTCTCAGCAGTGGCCCAATGAGTGCCAGCTAGACCAACTCAATGCACTCGAGCCGAGTCAGATCATCAAGAGCGAGGGTGGTCGCATCGAGGTCTGGGACCACCATGCACCTCAGCTCCGTTGCTCTGGTTTCGCCTTTGAGCGTTTCGTTATTGAGCCTCAGGGTCTTTACTTGCCCACTTTCTTGAACGCCGGCAAACTCACGTTTGTCGTTCACGGTGCGTTTCCGTTTACTAACATATCGTCGTATCACATATTTAATTAACGTGTGCTACCATAATTTCTCTCTTGACTTTTATTCGTATTGTTACGGGATGAAGTTTTAGAGTTGATTTTAAAAAATTTTAAAAATAAAAAAAGTCTTATTTTTTCTTTCAAAGTTTATTTTTGTGATAAAAATTTCAAAAATGTCTATTTTAAAAAATTGTCTTAAAATAAAATATTGTTAGGGTAATAAAATGTGTGTGTATATATAATTTTTGATATAAAATAATAGCCAACATAAAACTGGTTTGATGTACGGTAACCAAATGAAAAGTGATTCTCCCGTTCAGATCGGTTTATTTTTGTTTCATTTGCAAGCATTATAATTTCTATCACTATTTTTTTATGTTTTGAATAATATTGTTGTTCCGTTATAATGAAATAGGACATGGTCTAATGGGAAGAGTGATTCCTGGATGCGCCGAGACATTCATGGAGTCTTCGGTATTTGGACAAGGCCAGGGACAAGGACAAGGCCAAGGACAGAGTCAGGGTTTCCGTGACATGCACCAGAAAGTAGAGCACCTCCGGTGCGGTGACACCATAGCAACACCACCTGGCGTGGCTCAATGGTTCTACAACAATGGAAATGAGCCTCTCATTCTTGTTGCAGCCGCTGACATCGCAAATAACCTGAACCAGCTTGACCGCAACCTCAGAGTAAGTCTAAAACAACAAAAGAAACACGAATCGATTTTTTTCTTCTTTAGGAGTGAACATTTTCGGTTTGTGTGGTTGGAATATTTCTTTTTCTTATCGAGATAAGAACTAAAATTTATTTGGTTGGCCCTCAACTACTTTTTATAGAAAACAAAGTATTAGCATGATAGTTAGTATTGTCTTCTAAGAAGATATTGGTTAAACAATTTATTAGGACTCGAACATTGATATATCTGTTCTTTGTTCTTAGGTTATATTATTTTATTTGATTCAAAAATTGATAAACTCAAATGATTTACATGTATAAATCTTCAGTCTTAATCCCAACCCCCTATAATTAAGAGGTGATTAATAATCATATTTAATGTTTAACTGCAGCCCTTTTTGTTAGCCGGAAACAACGCACAAGGGCAGCAATGGCTACAAGGCCGAGGGCAACAGAAACAAAACAACATCTTCAATGGCTTCGCACCTGAGATCTTGGCTCAAGCCTTTAAAATCAACGTGGAGACTGCTCAAAAGCTCCAGAACCAGCAAGTCAACCGTGGCAACATCGTCAAGGTCCAAGGTCATTTTGGTGTCATTAGACCACCCTTGAGACAAGGCCAGGGCGGTCAGCAACCACAGGAAGAAGGTAATGGTTTGGAGGAGACTTTTTGCACAATGAGATGCACTGAAAACCTTGATGACCCGTCGAGTGCTGACGTGTACAAGCCATCGCTCGGATACATTAGCACACTCAATAGCTACAATCTCCCTATCCTCAGTTATATCCACCTTAGCGCTCTCCGTGGCTCCATCCGTAACGTAACCTCCACGAAACTTCTTTTATTTTGAATTTTTGCTGAAATATTAAAACAATTAATTTTCCAATTTTTGGGTAAATAACGCAGAACGCTATGGTGCTGCCGCAATGGAACGTGAACGCAAACGCGGCACTCTACGTGACAAACGGGCAGGCTCATATACAGATGGTGAACGACAACGGACAAAGAGTGTTCGACCAAGAGATCTCTCAGGGACAGTTACTTGTCGTGCCACAAGGCTTCTCGGTCGTGAAACGTGCCACGAGCGAACAGTTCCAATGGATCGAATTCAAGAGCCACCAGAACGCACAAATCAACACACTCGCGGGACGTACCTCGGTCATGAGAGGTTTACCACTTGAGGTTATATCCAATGGGTATCAGATCTCACCCGAAGAAGCTAGACGTGTTAAATTTAACACCCTTGAGACCACATTGACTCACAGCAGTGGTCCTATGGGCTATGGAATGCCTAGGGTCGAGGCTTGAACCATGAGTTAATGATGTAACAGCGTTTGAATGTTCTGCTTTGTACGGTTTGTGACAAAAAATAATGTACAAAAGAAGTTCGACGCTTTAAGGCAACTGTTTTGTTTTTTGAGGTTTTAAGGACGCAACGAACGTCGTATAGAAGCGTTCGTTGACATGTAACTCTTTGCTGAATAAAATCATAATTAGTCTTAATTCTCCTTTAATTACCACGACGAAAAATCATAATTATAGTCTGTTAAGCCACTGCATGTTAGCTAGATTTTCTAGTTAATGAAATAAGTAAGGATGCAACTAGCAATAGCCAACTTTCACAAAGCTCCAGCGACAACATTTTAGTTTGTTTCCAGCACAAGTGTTGCGAGTAAACAGAGACAAATGTACTAAGGTTTCTTCAGGTTGAAATATAGTAATACGGGAGAGAAACGAGAAACATTTTTTGTTTTCACATGAAATCCTTCATTGGGTCCTTCGTGGTGAACTCTCTTCATTCTGTAAGCTTCCATCTCTTCCGGAGTCACCTGCGATGAAATGTGAGCTTTTGGTTAGCAACCGCTCAATTTAAGAATATGAGTCGATGCTATTAGAGTGGGTAAAGATCATTACATCGTTGGTGTATTTGACATTGTATTTGCGTTTCCTCTCATCTTTTTCTTCCCTCTTACGCTCATCCTCCTGTAAATTGTATGCGCATCAGATATAAAAACGTCTTGACAGAAGAAATATATCAACGGAGTCTATGGCCTTCTTACCTTTTTAAGAGCGTTAGCAAGTGCCTCCTCGTTCAATTCCAAATCTTCAGGAACATCGGTTCCCCATGCGGCCATCTTCTTTTCTTCAACCTTCTTTGGGCTCTCTGACCACCAAAATATCATTCATTGTTTTGTTAGCAAAGGCCTACGAACAAACGAAAACATATGCAAGCAAACAAATTCAAACAACACAAACCTTCACAGGCTTCTTTGCGAGCAATATTAGCCTTCATCAGTTCAAGGGAAGCCTCTGCAGCCTCAATACCAGCAGAGCCTGTGCAGTAACTATTGCGAATCGTCTGCTGGCAACATCTATAGCCCCATTGATGGTCTTTCCACCATGAGCCCCAAACACTAGTGTGATTGTTAGAAAGAACATCTTCTTCGTATTTGCTCTTTGGCAGTATAACCTCCTGTGTACAAAACAAACATGTATTAAGAATGAAAGTGAATCCACACAAAAGTACAACATACCACATGATGAGAAGGCAATTCGTGAAGTAAACCATCATAAACCGTACCTGTCCCTTTATGATCCTCCCTGCTCGGTCATACTCAACTTGTCTTTCGCTCTGCCCAAGCAAAAGCTCCATTGGAATTTCATCTTCTGTAGCAGCATTCCCATACTTCTCCGTGATTGTGTCCTTTGTCTGAGTCTTCAGTTTGTCCTTCGCAACCTTGAAATTCTTGTAGAGCAGCTCAGCTTGGGAAGGAGCAGCTTGCATATGCATGTCCTGTCCCTTGTCAAATGCTTCCCATGAGTGGATGTTCATCTGTTTGAAATCTAAAGCTTGGCCACTGTTTCTATATTGATTATCTCCCTGGATAGATGGTAAGCAAAAAATACGGTTAGTATCTAGATTATCAGAATATGAGATACAATAACGATGAACTACAACTAACCAAATAAAATTTATCATTCGGATCTGCATCGGGAAGTGGGTCTTCACGCATGGATCGAGTTTTAGGGTCATAATGAGCCGAATTGATATCAAGGTTCAACAGGTATTTTGCTGTGTCTTCTCTGATACGCAGATTCCTGAGATTAAGAAAAGGTTACAACATTAGTGCATGTGCATCGAATTAAAACATATGTGGTTGTAGACATATGTAAACAACTTAGAGAGCAAATAAGGAGTAGTCCATACCTTACAGTTCCTGTGCTACCACCACCAGTTGTTCGGACACGTTTTTCAACCTTTGCAAAGTCCATCTGCCTGCTCTCATCAACCTTAGCTTCATCGACCCTCAAGTCATCATCTTCTTCGTCTCCATCACTGGTTGCATCATTACCTTCCTGGTTATTGTTCTTCTCCTCTAGTTTCTTAATCTGCTGCTCCTTGAGATACTTCTTTCGTGCATCCTCTTTTGCTTCATAAAGGTCTACCACACGATGGTAGGTTGAAGGATCATACCCATTCCATCGGTCCCTCTTGCCATCATAGTCGAGTTCAAAACTCTCGATTTTTTCATCAGGTGCAATATTCTTGTTCGTGTACTTTGCTCCAATCTTGCGAGGTCTATCCATACAAGCCTTAGCAGTATGCGTCATTGCACCACAGCTTTAAAAAAAAGGGGAAAAGTTAGGAACTCGAACAAATTCAAAACTAAAAAAAAACGATTTTTTTTACATCTGTCAATATAACCAAGGTTTGAAAATGAGAGAAAGACATACTTTTGACAAGCTCCCTTGCGGTACTTTTCAGCTTGGTAAATCTTTGCACCTCTGTCATACCATGACTTTGTGTAATTAGGATCACTCTTCCATTTCCTTTGATGCTTCAGACTCGGCTTTTCAGAGTTGAGATACCAAGGAGCAGATGACATATACTGAGGAATGTGAGGATTGATTTCCTTTCCATCCTCATCTACCTCAGCTGGTGCAAGCCCAGCTTTACGAGCCTCCTCTAACTCGATTTGCTTCCTATGGTCTTCCCTAGACTTGAAAGCAACTGCAAAACCCACCAGGAACATGTCAGAAAACATTCACAAACTTCAAACAACTAGTATTAAGTTCACAGAAATTAGCCAAAATCAAATACAGTAGAACTATAAGAAACGCTAAATCAGAGAACATGATCACTGTATCTCAGAGGAACACGAAAGAGATTGAAAAATATAATCAATCCTAACCTAACAACAACACCAAAGCTAGAAAAACTCAAACCAGAGACTCTAAATCAGACTCTCTTTTAAGAATCGCAAACTGGATCTTGGCCACCAAAGACCCTAACTTTCTAATTACAAAATAAGAAAAATCCAAAAACCCTAACTTTCTGATTACAAAATACGAAATCAGATTATCAGAACAGAGATCCTTCGCCACCAAAGGAAATTTCACAACCACATCGAGAACCCATATTTCATATAGATCTACCGAATCGTAGAAGATAAAAGCTGAATGAAATCGGTACCTGAAGCCGTCGCCATGGTTATCGAATCGTTATCCTTCGACTCCTCTCAGGCCACAAGAGAAATATAAAAGTGCGAGGAAATAAAGAAAATTCACAAAACGTCATCGTTCGTAAGTACCGGTTTATAATTTAACATAAGGCGGTGCACCACTAAACGCCATCGTTTTACTATAGAGTCTATGATTAGAGATTTAATTAATTAAATCTCTTTAGGATAATGCTAACACTTATTAATTAATTAAATGAAATAAAAAAGGTTCGTTCGTATAAGCTTCAAAAGTCCGCAACGATCGTGAAAGCTTCACACACGTCTCTCTCCATAACTCTCGTCTCATCGGTCAGAGACTTTTCTCACGAGTATTCGATGTCGTTCGAGGAGCAAGAAGAGGAGGAGACATTCGAGCACACACTTCTCGTGGTGCGTGAGGTCTCCGTCTACAAGATCCCGCCGCGAACCACATCCGGCGGATACAAGTGCGGCGAATGGCTTCAGTCCGATAAGATCTGGTCCGGGAGGCTCCGCGTCGTGTCGTGCAAGGATCGATGCGAGATCCGGCTCGAGGATTCGAACTCGGGAGATCTGTTCGCGGCTTGTTTCGTGGATCCCGGAAGGAGAGAGAACTCCGTGGAGCCGTCGCTGGATTCGTCTAGGTATTTCGTTCTCAGGATCGACGACGGGCGTGGGAAGTATGCTTTTATCGGGCTAGGGTTCGCGGAGAGGAACGAGGCGTTTGATTTCAATGTGGCGTTGTCGGATCATGAGAAGTATGTGAGGAGGGAGAAGGAGAAGGAGACTGGGGAGACGAGTGAGAGTGATGATCACATTGATATTCATCCCGCTGTTAATCACAGGTTGAAGGTAAACCGATCTGTTCATAAGCTTTCGGGATTAAGATAAAGATCAATGCTTGAAAAGTAAACTTCCAAATTTTATGTGATATTGATTCATTCAGATGCGTTTTTGTATCTTCATTGGCATTACAAGTAGATCTGCTCTTGTTCGTAAGCTTAAAGATGTCGTCTTTGGAATTATTTGGTGCATTGTTTGCAATAGATTGAAGAACTGAGATTGCATTATTAGTGTAGATTGCCACAGGGTTAGTATTTCCCTGTAATTTTTTATGGTTTGTGCTGAGATTAGAATGAGTAATGTTGCACAAATGAGAGAATGTCCCACTTTTATATTCTAGTAAATCTTTATACTCACTATGAACGACCGGATCCTTAGGATATAGTCTTTATTTAAAAGAAAAAAGAATGGTTTTTCGATGTGGCTGGAGTTCTTGCTCATGATTTTTTGATGGGGGTTTAAGTCGTGGAATCAAATTGAATGCTGCAAAAGTTCTCATTTTTCTCGTTGAGTCTTCATTACTGGTTCAGGATCACAAGCTTGTTCTAGCATCTGTTCCCAGTAGTAGATATGGTTTTGTTGAGTTCATGCTCATATTAGGTTATCTGCGTTTGAAACTTAATTTGTGGAATCAATATCTTGCTAACTCAGTAAAAGCTCAAAAAGAATGTTGTTTGTGATGGGGTTTAAAGGAAGGTGAAACAATAAGAATCAATGTGAAGCCCAAACCAACAACAAGTGGCACTGGGATGCTCTCAGCTGCTCTTTCAGGGAACGGGAAGCCTAAACCTCTAGCACTTGCTCCACCACCAAATGCTCCTATAAAAATCAGATCTCCTTTACCACCTCCACCAAATGATCCTGTCGCTTCAAGGATTGCATCTGACACGGAAAACACAAGACGCAGGAACGATCCTCTGTCTGATCTATCTCAGCTCAAGGTAAGTGAACCGTTTTCATCTAACTCAAACCAAAAACGACATTTGAACCATTGAATCCTTCAATTTGGTGTACTCGCTCTGCAGAAGAATCTTCCTTCAACAAAGGGATCAGGAGCTGCAGGTTGGGCAGCTTTCTGATTATATAAGGAGTGTGAAATCTAAAGTCTTGGACCCGTCCCGTCCGGCTTCATCTTCTTGTGACTTGAGAGCAAGAGACATTAGAGGCAAGACACTCGACACCAAGACAAACAGCAACCTGAGTTTTTCTTTTTAAATATATAATGTTATGTTTACTGGTAAATTGATGTGTGCTTCTTTGTAATCCCAACACTCCCTGTTGTAATGTTTTTATTTTTTCCTTTTCAAATCATCTTTATCACATCTGCTGCAATGGATCTCGAGAATTTTATATGTTAACAACTGAGAGGATTGTTACATGTTCGAAACTGGAGAAAGATTACAAGTATAAATAAACACATACCGATTGATTACTCTGGTATCAGGAGCTGCATCATGGCTTAATCGATGTTAATGCTTGTTAGTTAAATTCGATTTTGATTAGTCATATAGTTAGTTGGGCAAGTCAACCGGTGAATGTTCTGTTAACCAGTCGACAAGTATTTTCAACGGTTCTACATGAATGATTGTATTGAAGTATATAATATCTGGTATTTTGGTAAATAACTTTTAGAATCTCCGGTTTTCCCTTAACCGGCGTCCGAATGTCCGAGAATACACCAGAATCTTAAACCTTATTTTCCACGGCCTTGGTCACCTTATTCACCACTCTCTCACCGATCAGCATTACTATTAGCATTTCCATTCATCAGAGAAATCTCCACGGCCTTGGTCATTCACCACTCTCTCACCGATCTTCATTTCCTGTTAAGGTAAAGCGTCTTCTCTTATCTAAAAGCTGTTTTTTTTGGCTCGATAGTGTCGCTTAGGTTGCCTTACTAGGGACTTAGATGTTCGTTTCTAGGGACTCTCTTTAATTGTAACTCACGGGTGAGCGACTGATTATATGTTATCAGGGGTACGTTTACAAATATGGGTAAGAGTAGCAGAGATAGATATGCGAAGCAGAAGAACCGGAGAGATGAATCCGAGTCTGACTCGGACGGTTCAGATGATTTGTCCCCTCCCAGGAGGAGGAAGAGCAGCAGCAGCAACAGCCGTCGACGCCATAGCTCGAGTGATGATGATTCCTCTGATAGCGATGGTGGACGGAAGAGTAAGAAGCCCTCAGAGGAAGAAATCAAGGAGTATATGGCCAGAAAGGCCCAGAAGAAGGTTTTTTCTTCTTCTTCTTGTATGTTTTTTTGGTTTGCGTGCTTTCTGGTATTAAACCCTTTATGTGTTGGAGCGTGTTGCTAACTTTGTTTATTCTTTGTAGGCACTACGTGCAGCAAAGAAACTGAAGACTCAGTCTGTATCCGGGTACTCCAATGATTCTAACCCTTTTGGGGATTCAAATCTCACTGAAACGTAAGTCAATGACTATTAAGAAATTGGTAGATGATTATTGTCCTTTCTTATTTTTATTGGTATAACTTGGAGAATAGGATGCAGGAGGATTATCGAGTTTTTTTTTTTGCAACACGGAGGATTATAGAGTATATAGTTCATTCCTAGTTGTAACCAAGTACATTAAAATTATAGGGTGCCGCTTCCTTTTTTCTATTAGTTCAATTTGGCAGTAAAATTTACTTGTCTTTTTATGTGTAATCAATTTATACTTGTGAGTAACTTGTTTTGAAGAGTCTGCAGTTCACATGACAATGAATTCTTTTAATTTCAGATTTGTGTGGCGGAAGAAAATTGAAAAAGATGTTTACCATGGAGTTCCGCTGGAGGAATTTTCTATTAAAGCTGAGAAGAGAAGACGGGTGGAAAGGATGGTAAGTACAACAAGCATTCTTGATTGCATAAAAGCTGACTAGAGGAGGTTTTTATGTTTTCGATTCTTTTAACTATTGATTATTGTGTGGTGAATGAGCTTTCTGGTCTGTGTCTTAAGCACTTTTGTGAATTTGCAGACAGAGGTTGAAAAGGTTAAGAAGAGGAGAGAAGAGAGGGCAGTGGAGAAAGCTCGACATGAGGAAGAAATGGTAAATTTTGTTTCATATTAGAAATATACGGAAGCCTATCCCTTTCACAAAATCATTTGGTGCAGGAGGATGCATACGATTAAATTTCGTACTAGCCAACTAGGTTTCTTATTTCGGTATAGCTATCGACTTAACATTCTATTATTATCTGCAGGCATTATTGGCTAGAGAACGTGCTCGAGCTGAGTTTCAAGATTGGGAGAAGAAGGAGGAGGAGGTAACAATCGCGTTTTCTTTGTTTTTGCAATTAATTCCTCTTGTATACATCTGTTTAATGTACTTTCCTTGATACATATTTTTGATTCACAGTTCCATTTCGATCAAAGCAAGGTGAGGTCAGAGATCAGATTACGTGAAGGACGACTGAAGCCAATTGACGTCCTCTGCAAGCACTTGGATGGTTCAGATGATATGGATATCGAGCTCAGTGAACCTTACATGGTTTTCAAGGTACTTACAAATATTATGATAGATGGTAAAACCATATTGTGTTTTAAGTTATGATAAGCTTTTTCACTTCAGTCTTCTCTTTCTCGGTCCTAGTTCAGTTCCATAACATTTTTAGTCTTTGAAACCAGTTGGGTTGTGGAGTGAGGGGAAGAAGCTTGAGATTAGATAAGTTATTCTAGATGATGAGATAGCATGTATGTTGGTTAGTTTTTATGGGTATCTATTATAAATGTTAGCAACATAGACGATAGATCGTTAGTGTACAAAGTTTGATAAAAAAGGAGAAGCAGAATTTGAGAATGATTTGTTTTGAAATCGAGTGTAGATCTCTCGTTAAACAAAGTCCCTGATTGTGTAGTTCTCTTTTGGTGAACAACCCGAGTTTTCTTCAGATTGTTGTGACGCTTTTTACTAAAATTTACTTACTCCTGATATGTATAATGCAGGGACTCACTGTTAAAGACATGGAAGAGCTTCGTGATGATATCAAAATGTATCTGGATTCAGATCGGGCAACTCCAACACGCGTACAGTATTGGGAGGTATTTTCTTTAACAAGTCTCATTTTTTTTTTTTGGCATTCGAGGTGATTCATACGTTTGAAGTGATTGTGCAGATGTGGAATTTTTTTGATATCTTCTGTGGACCTTTCTCTCTTTTCGATGGGTTATTAGCATTCTTTCTTCTTTTTTTATGCTAATACACGTATACATGCATCATGCATGATTCATTCGAGTAAACATGCGTAGTTAATACAATTAAAATTTTCCAGGCACTTATTGTGGTATGCGATTGGGAGTTAGCTGAAGCTCGTAAAAGGGATGCCTTGGATCGAGCTAGAGTTAGAGGGGAGGAGGCTCCTGCAGAATTACTTGCTCAAGAGAGGGGACTACACGCTGGTGTTGAAGCTGACGTGAGAAAACTTCTTGATGGGAAGACCCACTCGGAGCTTGTAGATCTGCAGTTGGACATCGAGTCGCAGCTGCGTTCTGGGTCAGCGAAAGTAGTAGAGTATTGGGAAGCGGTTCTCAAACGCCTCGATATATACAAGGCAAAGGTATCTACGTGTGGATGAACTTGAGGTGTTAAATTTTGAAAACAGAGGATTTATGTTTTGCATACTCACTAACTATCTTGATTTTCAAATAGGCTTGCTTGAAGGAAATACACGCTGAGATGCTGAGGAGACATCTATATCGCCTTGAGCAACGTTCAGAGGGTGAAGAAGATGTAGAAGTTAACCATCGCTTATCACCTGTAGTGGAAGGAAACGAGGAGGAGATAAACGATATAGATCATTCAGATGCTGAAGAAGCATTCTCTCCAGAGCCTATTGCGGAGGAAGAAGAAGCTGATGTGGCAGCAGAAGCGGCTGGTTCGTTTTCGCCAGAGCTCATGCACGGTGATGATCGTGAAGAGGCAATCGATCCCGAGGAAGACAAGAAGCTACTGGTACTCTCTAACATTTCCTACTATAGACTTTTTTTGCTCATGAATTGTTGCAGTCGTTTGCTCAAAAAAAAGAAAAAAATTGTTGCTGTCCATGTTTTTCCTGACCTAAATGATTGTGACTATATCAGGAACTGAAAAGAATGGTTGTGTTGGAGAAACAGAAGAAGCGGCTCAAAGAAGCTATGGTCTCAAAACCAGCACCTGTGGAAGATAACTTGGAGTTTAAAGCAACGAAGGCAATGGGAGCAATGGAGGAAGGTGATGCTGTATTTGGCTCCAATGCTGAAGTGAACCTTGATTCTGAGGTACCCTTTTGCTATTACTAATCGTCTCTGTTCTTCCCAGAGTAGAAATAATTGAAAAATTAATCTTCTTCAATAGGTATACTGGTGGCATGACAAGTACCGGCCAAGAAAACCGAAGTACTTCAACCGAGTTCACACAGGTTACGAGTGGAATAAGTATAACCAGACTCATTATGATCACGATAACCCGCCTCCAAAAATCGTTCAAGGGTACAAGTTTAACATCTTCTATCCAGATTTAGTAGATAAGATCAAGGCTCCCACTTACACTATAGAAAAAGATGGGTCAAGCACCGAAACTTGCATGATCCGGTTCCATGCTGGTCCGCCTTATGAAGACATTGTGAGTACTCAGAACCATCACCTCTGTATTGTGTTTAATCATCTTCTTCTTCTACCGTGGTGATCGATCAATTTGTTTTTTTTGTATTGCAGGCGTTCCGGATTGTGAATAAAGAATGGGAGTATTCTCACAAGAAAGGTTTCAAATGCACGTTTGAGCGTGGGATTCTGCACCTGTACTTTAACTTTAAACGACATCGGTACAGGCGATAAACTGATCGGAGTTTGGCCGGTAGAATACGAAGGTTGCAGTTGTAACACTTTTTATTTGTTAAAGTGCAGTTGTAATACTTTTGTGGGGAGAGTGATTAAGCCTTGTTCATAACAAAAGGGCAATACAACTCTTGATCATGAGAACCAGATCTGGACTGTTTTCTAAGAACATGTACTAATGCATTAATGCTGGTGCTGGACTAATCTCATTGAAACTGATTATCAAACATTAAAATAACAGAAAATCAGTCGTCTCAAAATGTAAGATGTAATGATGATAACTAATAACTGATATTGATCATTGTAACAAAATGTGGATCAGTGATGAGTTATTCTATTAGTTTTGTGGAAAAAGTGGGTGAAGACATGAATGTGATGTATCTGGTTGTCGACGAGGGACGAGGAGAGTTATGTCGTGAAGTTTGTTTAGGTTGAGATCTCAACATCATAATGCTTACAAAAAGATTCTGTTGGTAACTTAAGTAGTGGAGTAGAAGATATTATTTATTCTGACTTTCATTTCCTTTTCATCTCCACTTCGATGTCTCTTTTTCTCCAAACTCCACTACCCAATACGAAAATAATAATGATAGAATTTAATTTTTGTATATAGTTTCTTCAAGTATGTAGATATGCTGTTATATTCACAATTCATTATATATATATAAGAGTTGGCTCAAAATTTTAGTGGGAATACATGCAAAACTAAATTGAGTGTGATGAGTTATGTTAAATAGTACAGTGTAAATATACGATTTAATTATTTGAAATTTTGTAGTTTATACACAAAAACATATCATCATACCGCATAGTCGTCAACATAATATAACAAGAATTTAGACCAACAAAACATAACAATTCCATTTTATTAAATTTAGTTAGTAAATACACTAACATAACAAGTTTTCCATATTTATAAATAACCACTCGTGTGTTAATGAAGCTTTTTGAAAATGAAAAATTAGTGCGTAAAAGGAGTAGAGACAACCACTAAATTAAATGATCATCGTCAACATCAGAACCATTTCTAAACAATTCCCTATACAAACTAAATAAATATACAAACTACTAAAAATGGAGCATATAAGATGGAGTTTGCGCTGTATTATTTTCTTATATAAACAATCTCACATCTTCTATATGATCAGATCGCTTTCAAACTTCTACGGTAACGCGACGTTTTCTATTTTTTTTTTCATTTTTTCGATTGTTTTATTTTTCTAGTAAACCGTATCTTTATCTCTGATCTTTCTGCTTCTTTATGAATTCCAGATACGATGATGGAACGCAGGTACGTTGAATCTCTTACAGTAACAAAACCCTGGAGATCGGTTTTCATTCATTCTAGGGTTCTACTTCTATTATTACGTTATCACGTTTTTTTTTTTGCTTTATTTGTTTTTCCAGTTTTAAATATTAGGTTTTTTTTTTATAGATTAAGAGTTTGTTGAGAAGAAAATATGGATTCTGCAAGAAGTTGGTTTCACAAGTTTCAACCTCGAGACAAGCCTCGTAAAAAAGATATGTTCTCCGGTAGCACATACGGCGGCGGAACCGAAACCCGTCGGAGGAAATGAAACTGAGACGACGGCGGGAAAACTTCCTCCACTGGGAGGAGAAGGAGAAGCACTCTCCAGTACAACCAAACAGAAAGTTGCGGCAGCCAAACAGTATATTGAGAATCATTACAAGGAACAGATGAAGAATCTCAACGAAAGGAAAGAGAGGTACATGTAGATATAGTATGCAAACATGTTCCGTTTCAAAATATATGATATTTAAGGAAGTTTCTGATATTTTTATATTTCAATTCAATTTTTTTATTTTATCAAAAAATTTGTAACCAATAATATATTTGCAGTCTATTTTATAATTGGTTAATTATTTTTAATATATATTTTAGTTACATTTTTTAGATTAAAAATCAAGTTCAACACTATCAAGTATTTAGAGTATTGTGTTCATAGAAAACGGAGGGAGTATTTAAAAACGAAGGGAGTATCAAAAAAATTTTTGCTTAAAATATAATTTAAACATATTAGTCTTGTGTTCATAGAAAACATATTAGAGTCTTTGATGGGTTTTATTTTAAAATTGGCAGACGAACAACGCTAGAGAAGAAACTAGCAGATGCAGAAGTATCTGAAGAAGATCAAAACAATCTATTAAAGTTTCTTGAGAAGAAAGAAACAGAGTACATGAGACTCCAAAGGCATAAGATGGGTGCTGATGATTTCGAACTCTTGACTATGATCGGTAAAGGAGCTTTTGGAGAGGTTCGAGTTTGTAGAGAGAAGAACACTGGTCATGTTTTTGCCATGAAAAAACTAAAGAAGTCAGAAATGCTACGGCGAGGCCAGGTTTTAACATAACCTTCTAATGTTTTATTTATAAGTTTTTTTTTTCTTTTTTGAAACATTTGTTTTGTTAGGTGGAGCATGTAAGATCAGAGAGGAATCTATTAGCAGAAGTAGATAGTAACTGTATAGTAAAACTATATTGTTCTTTTCAAGACGATGACTATCTTTACCTGATAATGGAGTATCTTCCCGGCGGTGATATGATGACTCTTCTGATGAGGAAAGACACTTTAACTGAAGATGAAGCTAGATTCTATGTCGCTGAAGCTGTTCTTGCTATCGAATCTATCCATAAACGCAACTATATCCACAGGTTCATATTGGATCATTGTTCATTAATTATTGGTCACAATTAAAGAAAGGTGTACGTGTTTTGAGATGTTTTGGCCTTGTTGATGAAGGGACATAAAGCCGGATAATCTATTGCTTGATAGAACTGGACATTTGAGGTTATCTGATTTTGGACTATGTAAGCCGTTGGATTGTAGTGTTATTGAAGGTGAAGATTTCTCCGGAGGAGGCTTAGAGAGAGAGGAGATCACATCAACAGCTCCTAAACGCTCGCAGCAAGAGCAGTTGCAACATTGGCAAAAGAATCGAAGAATGCTTGTATGTACCCATACACTTCTCTTTGCCTCTCTTCTGCTAATAGTAATATGTATACAAATTTAAATGAATATCATCTAATATATGTAATTAGAAGTTTTATTTAGTAAGGTGTGTGACATGTAGTTGTTATTGGTGTAAACACACTTGCAGGCTTACTCAACCGTTGGTACACCAGACTACATTGCACCTGAAGTCTTGTTAAAGAAAGGATACAGCATGGAATGTGACTGGTACATCCACACGTGTCTAATTACATTTTGTTTATACTAGCTATTAAAAATCCAAGTCGTTGAAAGTAGTATGAAACTTAACAGGTGGTCACTAGGAGCCATAATGTACGAGATGCTTGTTGGGTACCCACCGTTTTACGCCGACGACCCAATGTCTACTTGTAGAAAGGTTCATTTTCTCTAAGTAAATCATTTTTTGTTTAATTATTTTTGACATCCTTTTTTGTTTAAATATCATTTATTTATTAGTTATAAACTAATGATTCTATATAAAACCAGATAGTGAATTGGAAAACACATTTGAAATTCCCTGAAGAAGCAAGACTATCACGACAGGCTAAAGATCTCGTTGGTAAGCTTTTGTGTAACGTCAACCAACGACTCGGTGCCTCTCAAATTAAGGTATGATCATTCTCTTATTTTTTGCCCTTCTATATAATATAGTTCAAGTTGAAGTTTAGAACATGTTTAATTTGTGATCGAATTAATAGCTAATGAGCTACGAATGTTAATGGATGTGGCAGGCACATCCATGGTTCGAAGGTGTTGAATGGGAAAAGATTTACCAAATTGAAGCTGCTTATATCCCTGAAGTCAACGATGATTTGGATACTCAAAACTTTGAGAAGTTTAATGAGGTTTTTTATTCTATCTTTTTTTTTGAGATATTTTTCTAAACCAATTCCCAATATTCCTTGAATTTATATATATATTTACTGTATGTTTAGGAAGATCATCAAACTCTAACACCCTCCTCTAGAACAGGACCATGGAGAAAAGTAAGTCGAGTTTCATTATCTTTTCTTTTTCAATAAGACAACGGACATTAAGCATGATGATAAGCAATGACAACAACATATTACTAAGGCTATATATCATAGTCGAATAATTAATTTATTATCTTCTTTAAAGTTTTTTATCGACTATTGCAATAGTTTGAATTTGAACATTTCTCTTTAATTTGTTTCTGCAGATGTTATCTTCAAAAGACATAAACTTTGTTGGCTACACATACAAAAACTTCGAAATCGTCAATGATTATCAAGTCCCTGGGATAGGTATCTTCATCTTTTTTACAGATATTAAATGCTTTATAAAACAATTCTCGATTAATAGCAACAAAACACTAACTAATGTCACGCTTTATTTATTTTAAAATTCCAGCGGAACTGAAGAAGAAAGAGACAAAACCAAAGAGACCATCCGTTAGGTCACTATTCGGTACGTGAAAACCTCCATGCAACCAAAACTCTCGCATCCACTTTTATATATATATTCATAACCCTAGTAACTGGGTGTAACGTGTGTGACAATTTAACAGAGAGTGAATCATCAGAGTCGTTGTCAGAGACGGTGGCTGGTACGGAGAAACAAACCATCAACCGTTGTTTCTCGAACCCGACGTCTCGTGAAATTGAACGCAAGCTGAGACGTCAAGAGTCCAAGTAGATTATCTATCTATCTACATATGTATGTGGCCAAACTAAACCGGAAACTATTGAATTTTTAAAGTTAAGTAAACCGAAACTAGTCCAAGATGATTATCTATATACAATATGGAGATTCTTCTGAATAACTATTCTTTCTTTCTCTTCCTTTTCACTCTATTTTTTTTTCTTATATTAGCCCTAATTTGTAAGATCGAATACATTCCGTATTTAGTTAATGTGATCACATAACCGGTTGTTTAGTTAGCTAATTATCCCCAATTATCAGGTATTGATAAATGCATCGTTTTTAAGCACACTAAAACGAGTTATAGTCTTCAGTTAGACCTAAAACCAAGAAAAAATAAAAGTTGATAGTGTAATAATATAAACACTTAAACGAGTTCAAGTCTCCAATGTGGAAACCCTACTACACCTAACCGGAGAATTAAGACTGGTAACTAAAATCATCTAGGCCATCAATATCGAAATCATCCCACCAAGGATCTTGGTTGGCGTTGCTCTGAAAAGGAGCACGGAGACGACTCTTTAAATCTTCTTGCTCTTGATCTTTCTGTTGCTGATCTTGTTTGACTTCGCCATGTTCTTTCTCGGCCATCATCGACATGTCATTCTGATTAGCAAAACCAGCTTCTCGTTGGTCTTGGTTCGCTAAGACGGGGCTGTTGTTGTGGTTCTCCACCTGAGATGGGACGGGAGGACACTGTCCATGGTTGTCGCTGCTGTGAAGGAGTAGAGTGGGTGAATCTTCTTCTTGCTCTCTCCCTTCGTTCATAATTGTCTTGATCAGTTCGTTAGGGTCAAAGGTATCATCAAAAGCATTATCTTCCAATGGATAATGTTCTTGGTTATCATTGCTCTGCAAAGGAGGATGTCTAATAGCAACACCAGCTTCTTGTTGCTCTTGGTTCGGTAAGACGGTGTTGTTGTTGTTGTCCACCTGAGATGGGACAATAGGACATTGTCCATGGTTGTTGCTGCTTTGAAGAGGAGGAAGGAGAAGAGCCGGTGAATCTTGTTGCTCTTGTTGTAATTGTTTCTGTCGATGAATGTGGTCGTATTCGTCTAAAAGTTTCTTGAATCCATCATCAAGCTGAAACGTCTCACAACCATCTTCTACATCATTATCTTCCATTAGAAACTTTTCTAGGTCGTTGATCTTGCTCTGCAAAGGAGGACGCAGTGAATCTTCTTGCTCTAGTTGTTGTTGTTGATTGACGTCGCCACGGTCATTCTCTAGCATCATCCTCATGTCATTCTGATTAGCGAAACTAACTTGTTGTTGCTCTTGGTTCGGTAAGACTACGTTGTTGTTGTCGTTGTTCTCAACCACGTTGTTGTTGTCCACCTGAGATGGGACAAGAACATTATCCAACGAGGGATACTGTCCATGGTTGTTACTTTGAAGAGGAGGAAGGAGAGGAGCCGGTGCATCTTGTTGCTGCTCATGTTGTTGTTGATTGACGTGGTTGCCTTGCTTAAAAATTTGCATGAGTCCATCATAGCCAGTAGTCATATCATCCTCTGCGCCATGGTAAGCAAACGGACAGTACTGTTCTTGGTTGTGCTTGATCTCTTGCAAAGGAATAAGTGAATCTTGTTGTTGTTGTTGTTGTTGTTGTTGATTGACGTCGTTGCCTTTCTTAAAAATTTGCATGAGTCCATCATAGCCAGTAGTCATATCTTTTTCCTCTTGCTGTTGCTGCTGTTGTTGTTGATTCATCTCTACCATAATCATGCCATTATGATTAGCAAGATCAACAGCTTCTTGTTTATCTTGGTTCGGTAAGACTACGTTGTTGTTGTCAACCAGGTGATGAGCTGGTACAAGAGGTTTGAATCTCTCGGCACTGTGAAGTAGTCTGATATGACACAAGACCAAATCATGGAACTCTTCACCCTTAATGGTGAGGGAGTACTCAGCCATGTGCCAGACAGTCTTATCCTTGTCTGTGTTTCCATGCACCACGTTCTTGTTGAACACGAGTTCGGTCTTGTAACCCTTCACCTTCTTCTGCTTGTTCTTTATTTCTTGTTTCTTACCTATTGATTTCCACGTGCCGCCTTCGCTGTCTCCGTTTCTTGGTACGATCCGGCTCACTGTCTTTTTACCTCGTATTGTCCTTGGAACAAAATAGAACCATTCGTTTCTAGGGTACAGAGGGTTTGTGTCGTGGTGAAGACGCCACGGCGAGTCTCCGTAGACGTTCATAGTTTTGATGAAACCGCTAATGTTCTTCTTCACCTTGTACTTAAGATGAAGCCTCACCAACCCCAAATCCGTTGGATGAAAGCGTGAACCAGCAGGATAAGTACGCATAGTAACCATTACAATATTATAACAACGAAGAAGAAACTGTTTTTCTCTTCTCGGAATCAATCTTTGTTTCTATTTTTCTTTTGCTGAGAGTTTGATGAGTTTCAGGGAGAGGGGGAACCTGTATATAAATACACGCACTTTCCATTTTTCTATATCGATTAAAAAAGGAAATTCTAGTAAATATTATTTGAATTTTTCATCATATCAGATATTGTTATATAGTTTCCAATTCCTACTAAGTATAAAATATGTAGATTTTAGAAATCACTTATCTTATCGTTTATTATTTTTATGAAGGCCTTATCTTATTTTTATTGTCTTTCCATATTTTTGACATATTGTTAACGTTCTTCCTTATGTTATTGTTTATTATATTTTTATTATCTAACATAATTATCTTTTTTTATTTGTCTAAACAACCCTGATAATTTATAAAAATTAATGAAGGAGATTTTATTTCTTTTTCTTTTCTTAGCTTTAATAGAACCAAACTGTTTAAGGTTTATGGCGCACAATAGTGGTTTGCTGAACACAAAGCCGACATAAAAAAAAGTTTTTAGGACATGTAAAGAGAAAAGATTTTACGATGTTTTTGTTTTGTTTGATATTGAAACTATACACTTGCTGTCTTCTTTTAGTGCTTGTAGTCTGAAAAAGCTCAGATACTATTATGAGACTGGAGTTCAACATGAACTCTACATATTTAATTGTTCTGTTAGGAGATTTATTTATTTACATATTAATTATTGCTGTCTTCTTTTGAAATTATCTTCTGATTCTGCATTGAAGTCAAAATCTTACACTGTATCGTCAGATTGGAGATCAATTTCATCAGAAGATGGTTATCATCCTTCAACCATTTTTTCTGTTATTTTGGTTGATACTTCACAAAGTTACAATGATATATATTATTACAAGCTTTTATAGAACCAACCAACCAATCAAACTTATTGGCGCGCACAATAAACTGCTTGAAGAAAACAGAAACAAAGAGAGATTTTGTACATTGCAGAGGAAAAAAAGGTTCACAGAAATATATAGTCACTAACATTTGTTTAGTTGTTTATATATATATATCCACAACCAAGATGTAGAAGACACATTAAATGAAATGAATGTAATGAAAGTCTTCTTCTTCTTCTTCTTCAAGCTCATGGCACTTGCTTCTTTCTATCTAAGCGCAGCCAACCGTTTCTCCAGATCATCCATTTCAGAACTGCGCAGACATAATCAGATGGTTTGACTTCGATGCTGATAAAATTACAGATGCTGTGTTTGTTTTATAGTGGATAGAGATACCATACCTGCTGCTCACATCTTCTGCATTCTTTCTACCAATTTTACCTTTTGGAGCAGATGATAACTGCAGAGTCAGAGAATAAATCAATCAATCATCACAGTGAAGCTATCAAAATAAGGAACCAATGAACAATATGTTTTACACAAACCTGGGAGGCGACATCAATGCCGATTTCATCAAGAACCTAACAAGTAAAAGTATCGTTTAATATAGCTTTAAAACAGTCAGATATTTTTAGAATTTAAACGACGTGGATACTGTTACCTGGTTTGTCAAGTCCTCTGTTTCGTCTTCAGCTTCGTCGTTATCTAAAGCATCATCTATGGAATCTGACATCATCTCAGTCTGAACACAATACACATTAGTGTGTCATCATGGTGTTAAAGAACAGATGGATTTGATAAAAAAAACTTACAGTCATGTCCATTTGCGCAGACTGCTTTTGGAATTCTCTCATAACCTTAGCCTGTTTAGCTGGATCCATATTCTGGAAACATCAGAAAACATCTTAGTTAGATTGTAGGGGCAAGTTCTAAACAACAAATCTGATTAGGTGTTAAAACAAGAATCAGACCTTGCTCATAGCTGCCATTGCCTTAGTGGCACCTTGTATCCCTGCAGCAACCGAAGTATGTGCATGCATAGCCTAAAACACCCAAGGGTGAAAGTTTTCAACACTCAAATTTAGAACAAGCCTTATGATCTTCTCGATTTACACATATTTTTAGAAGGAAAGAGGAGAAGTTTAAATCAGCAAGACCTGTGTATGAGTAGCAATGCCTCGCAATTGAGCTCGGCTACCTTGTAAGTTAGCTATTTGCTGCCTTAGCCGGATCAATTGCCTGGCAAGAGTCTTAGTCGCCCCCTGCATAAAAACAAAAGATTTAAATCACAAGAAAGTGGAAAAAGATTGACCAATCAAGAGAAGGAATGCTTGAGGATACACCTACCTCATTCCCTGTTTTAGCAGTTCTTTTTATCTCAAGAACGAGCTTTTTCTCCTATCATCATCATATTCATAAACATACATCAGAGTTCGTACTACATATTAATAACCGAATGTTAAACATTACTTCTGATTGCAGAGAGGAGATTTCCTTTTCGATTCCTGAAGCAGACAACACGAAAGAATTAAACTTTCTATCAGTTTGAGACCAATATTTGTACATAGCTTATTCAAACTTGAGCTATATATATATCCAATGAAGACAACAAGAGAATATACCTCTAGTAGCTTGTGTCATCTCTCTCTTACTCTCCCTAAGCACTTCTGCAATTCACCCAACAAAGGTTACATTCTGAGAGTCATCAATTTCCATTCCAAAAAGAAGCATTAGACATATGATCACGATCATGCTATGAAATTACAGATAAAGTCAACAACTTTTAACAAACCCAGATGATCAAATTCAATTTAGGTTTAATCAATCGGAGACAAAGAAAAACCTAATTTACTTAATAAGAAAAAGAGAGGAAGATTGAGAATCAAACCTCTGGGATTAGGTTTCTTGGAGAAGATATTCATCTTTCTCTCTCCTTCCTTCCTTCCTCTGGATTTTAAATCTCGCCAGAAACTGGGAGTTGTAGTTGAAGATGGTGTCAAAGCTTCGACGTGTCAAAAGGATCTGATCTCACCAAATTTTTGGAGGTAATTATTTTTTCTTTATCTTATCGATTACGTTTTCTTCTTATGTTTTATAATAGTCGTTGGTTTATTGTTAACTTTGGTCAAAGCCGAAAAATGGGCCTTCTTCATTTAAGCCTATTTTAATCTCACAGTAAATTGGGCCTTTAAGGCCTGAGCTACTCTCTCTCTCTAGAGTCCATATATAGTTGGATTTGTTGTATAGTGTTAATTCAAAGGAACACAACATAGTCGGTTTATTGTTAACTTTTGTCAGCGAGATATATGTGAATAACTGGGCCTATAAGGACTGATACGAGGTGGGCTTTAGGATATATATCTATGCTCTTCTCTTTTGCAGTTTTGGCGTGTTACTATTAAAAAATATTCTAGTATTAAAATATTTACTACAAAATAAAATACAGCTCCAATGTACCAAGTGGCTTCGACACTTGAGCAAGGTTTTTGTCGCCACACGTTACATTAAAAAAAAACATTTATATATAAAATGCAGCTCACGCGTTTATGCACGCGTGGTTTGTTATAATGTTTTTTTTTACTCTTTCAGAAGAGCGCGTGTTAAATCACGAGATAAAATAAAAACATAACTCTAGAAAGATCTTTCCACTTGATCTCTTTCTTGTCCGAGACAAAACTCCACAACCATCTCCGATTGTTCCGCTGTTTTCTATCAGAAACTTCATTCCGATCACAAAGATGGCATCTTTTAAGATGATGTCTTCTTCCACCTCCCGAAACTCCGATCTCTCTCGTCGTAATTCCTCCTCTGCTTCATCGTCTCCCTCTGTAAGATGTAACCATCTCAGACGAGATCCTTACGCAGATAACTCCAGGATCAGTTTCGGTTACGGAGGAGGGAACGATGGGACGATACACGATTACGCCTTCGCGTCTGATTCATTGGATCGGAGTAACGGAGACAGGAACAGCGTTAACGGTGGGAGAAAGAGTGTGGATGATGTCTGGAAAGAGATTGTGTCGGGAGAGAAGAAGACGGTCATGAAGGAGGAAGCACAAGATGATTACATGATGACGCTTGAAGACTTCTTAGCGAAAGCAGCAGAGATGGATGATAATGATGATGAAATTGATGTTAAGATTCCGCCGGAGAGACTCCACGGCGGTCTCTCCGGCGACGGATATACATTAGATTATCCGATGATGCCTCAGCAAGACAATCAGCTGGTGATGATAGAGGGATCAACGAGGAGAAAGAGAGGGAGAGTGATGGTGGAGGCGATGGATAAAGCAGCGGCGCAGAGACAGAAGAGGATGATCAAGAACCGTGAGTCTGCTGCTAGGTCGAGAGAGAGGAAACAGGCTTACCAAGTGGAGCTGGAGACTTTGGCTGCGAAGCTAGAGCGAGAGAACCAACAGCTTTTGAAGGAGATTGAAGAGAAGACTAAAGAGAGATACAAGAACCTTATGGAGCAGTTGATTCCTGTTGATGATGAGAAACGAAAACCATCATCATCTTCGTCGCGGTCTTTAAGCAGAAGCCACTCCTTGGAATGGTAAATGTGTTTGGTTGGTAACGTGGTGGAATAATGATTGATGTATGCTTTTTGTATGTAAATAAAACATATGGACTATGTAATACTATGTGTAATCAACATAGTAACATGATGGTTAGTGTTATCTATAGTGAGGAGTAAATATTGTTGTGGAGTGTTGATTAGGCAGAAGCAGAGAGGTCTTCGTCTGCTTTATTCTCCTGGCATCGTTTTTAGCATAGAAAACGAGTTTTGAATGATCCTTACTGCTTGTTTTGTGGAGTTACCTTAACCTCACGAGGCAATCCTCAGAACTACCGAAACTCAGAAGAACCAGCGTTGGCAGGAACATTTGATTTGGCTGATTGTCTTCGTAACCTCAATTCATGAGCAAATCAACTAGAGAATTCCTTTAAGTCTCGAGCCTTGCTACTCTTCTGAGCTGTGATTTTGATTCACATCCTTTGTTCTTCGATTCTCAGCCATCCATCTCATAATATTGGTCGAAATTTGTAAACCATGGAGGGAACGCCACATGAGCGTCCGGTTTAATTAGGTCCGGTTGGTTTTGAACAAAACAATTTTTTTAATTGATTTTTTTAAAAGACAGCTTTAGCGTTCAAAAAAGCAGTTTAAACGCCCGTTTAAACAATAATCTCCTATAAAACACATTGCCAACGACTAGAGATTTTACAACATTGGAAAACATTAATCATAATGTATTCTCTACTACATCATTTTTTAAAGATTTTAACTACATACATTTATACTAACTAGACGAATATTTAAATTCAAACAATTAAAATACAAAAGTAAACCTTTTAAATGGCGTAAAATTTGTTCTCAAACATCATGATTATATATTTTATATCTTGTGAAATCAGTGATAATAATAGCTCAACAGAAATCCACATATGGATTCAGATGATCACCTCGAATGATAATAAAATGACAAATCATAATCTTTCCTCTAGAAAAACAAAGAACCTCATGCAAACTTGAATTTCCTCTAGTAATTAAACCAAAGCTGCCTGTATATGATACTTTTGAGACCACACTTTTACATTAATGTGTCCTTAAAGATCTTCAAATGAGAGTGATATCAATGACTCTCCATCAGACATTGAACCATTTATAGATTCCGTCTGAGAATCACGTGCTCTCCGAGACGATCTTGTAGATCCACCACCGTTCACGGAATCTTTAGACTTTTTACGACGGGATCTTACAGAACCATCTTGAGAAATACTGGAAGATTCTTTAGATCTTCGCGAAGTTTTTGGATTCCCGTTAGAGTTCGATGAACCACGTCGTGATCGGTCTTTTGCTGGTGATTCCAAATTGTTCGAACGGTCCCTCGACGATTTTGGATGTCTTGGTATATCACGTGATCGAGTTGAATCTGCATGTACGTACGTAAACATCTCTACATTAAAGATGTTCTTACAAAATATTATTATAAATACTAACAACATTTATCTAAAAAGAATTACAAGTAGATATAATTAGAATATTACCTTCAGAAATGCAAGAGCCATCCTCCTTGATATTTCCTAGAGGCGACGATGAAAACCCACCCGATGCATTAAAATCATTCATCTGCATTGATAATTTATATATATATGATGCTACATTGTTATACCAAAATTTAACTAAAATATAGAGGAAAAAAAAGAATATGTAAATACCCAGCTGGGTGAATTTTGATTGGCAGATCCTCCATCCCAGCCAATGTGTGCAACATGCTTTACATCTGTTGGAGTTCCAATTTGCATCTCTGGCTCTTTCTCGTTTTCTGCATTATGCAATTTCACAAAGTATATTACAATGGATATATATATTTTCAGATTTGTCCAAAAAAAAATATATATATATATATATATATATATTTTCAGATAAGATATATTCTATTGTATTCACAAAAGGTGAAATAACTCACCGAAGATTTGAGAAATGTACCTAAGACCTTTAAAGAGACCCTTCATTTTGTAGTTTGACATATACTATATAACGAAATTGCCAAACCAGATCAATATACTTCCTAAGAAAATGAATGAAGAAGAAGCTATTATGTAGGATAAAAGAGATCAAAATCGTAAAGAAATCATGTGAGCGACTCGATTAAGAGCGGTTGTTTTTGGTTTCTTTGAAAGCATTTTTGAATCAAGATTCTAAGGACATATGCTTTTCGCTTCGGGAAGAAAAATCTGAATCAAGAAGGAAGAAGAGAATGTTGAGAGCTAAAAATAATAAGGTTTTGGTTTCCAAGTATTTAACTAATAACATGAAGGTGAAAAAAATAACAAATAACTAATTAAGTGAACGATATTTAGTTGAAAGTAGATTTAAATTTACGAAGCTAATTTGATTGTTTGTTCTGTATTGCAATCTTAATTTGGTAAAACTGTAAAAGAGAATCAGCAGTTGTTAATAAAAACAATTCAATTATTGGAAAATAGTTGATAAAAAAAATATATAGATTTCATATTTAGATTGTTTTGTTTAGAATCTAGAAGCTTGAGGCGATTAAACAAAAGGAGCTAGCTTATTAAAGGTACAATTTGCAAACACACAGGGATACATATCTTACCTATGTTCTGCCATATAGAAAGAACACTGGGCATATCACTGATATATTAAAAACAAACAAAAAAACATATATACTAAATTTAGTCAAAAATATATACCATGGTTATAAACGTTTTGCTTTTGTGTTATGTATCTCTTTACATCAGGAGTAATGAATAATGATTCTCATTATCATAATACTTCGTCAAAGGAAAACAAGAAGATTTACGAATCCCTTGATCGTTTTTTCGTAGGAGTAATATGTTTTACAAAAATTGATGTAAGCCATGACGCAGAAAAGAAAAGATGTGACCATGATAGTAAAAATAGAAAAAAATAATCAATATGCATGTGGATTTGGATTAAAAACTGAATTTGAATATAAAATGCTAAATTGAAGACCGGGTGGCAAGAACAAAACACTACTCGATATGTATTTTATCTCATCATCTGCTCTCAAATAAATACTGTTAAAAATATCCAGAAGTATCACAAGCTTCTTTTTTGTTTTTTAGTTTTCGTGATCTCGAAAAAATACCTGTAACATATGTACAAATAATGTAGCAGTTGTCACGTGGACCCTGTTGCATCACACACCTGAAGAGACACTTACGTATTCATATACATACCATAATACATTAACTAGAGCTTGACCCGTACATCCGCACGGGTATTTTTTTATTTTTATAATTTAAAATAAAATTAGTTTTTTAAAATACGTTTGGTTGATCATGTGATATTAGATATTCAAATTTTCAAAATCATCTATTATCTAACACATTTGTAAAATTAATAATTGTTTGAACATGCATTTTTAGAAAATGTATCTAAACTACGTCAAGTTTGAACATGCACTTTTTAGATTATGTCATAAAACTACGTCTAATGCAACTTGTCATCGGTTTGATCTAAATTATTTGTGTTCAGGGAGCATTTATAAAATTCAATATTAAGAACTCTTAAAAACTACTTATATCTTGTACGTACACGTTATCAGTTCAAAATTATTTTATCATTGTTGCAGTGTTATTGTATCTGTGATGGTTGTGATCAGTTTGCCGATATTTACATGAAGCAAAATCATTAAAATAGAAAGGATCTCAAGTTTATAATTTTGGAAAACCATATTTTTGAGAGATGAAGAAAAAATATATCTGAGAGATGAATAGGATGTAAGCCATAGGTACGTATGCCTTATAATAATTATATGTATTAAATACGTTATAGTTATTGAACTAACTTTGTAAAGGATGCTCCAAATATTCTTAAAATTATACTGATAAAATAAAAAAAAAAGATTGAAGATTTCTTGTTTGGATTTTATTATGAAAATATAAAAGAAAATGTAAACAACTTTTTAGGGAAGGTCCACTTTTTAAAATATCACACATGAAAAGAAGTTGTGACTTCTCTTTTAATAGTATAGATTAATGATTATTCATACATACTTCTCGTATGGTGGTTTCTTTTTTTACAGTGCAACACAGACGCAAACGACAAACATATAATCTAAAAACTCAAAACAAACTCTCTTTCATTACCCTTTGGCTTCTTCTTTCTGATTACCCAACACTCAAGGTACCGCCTTATATTCACGGACAACGTTTCTGCAGAGAAACAAACAGGTAAAGAAATTGATCAGGACAACAAGGCTCCTCACATGACTGTATAAAGAGGAAGGAGAGAGATGGAGAACTTCAAATCTGAAAGCACAGAGTAGAGAGAGAGAGATGGTAGGAGGAACAAGATGCAAGAGAGGGCACCCATTGTTGAGGTGGAGTATGAAACAAGAAAGCTTTAGTCATGGCTTCTCACAATCTGACCTTCAAGCTCTCTCTGCCATTTGCGATGCAATTATGCCTCCTGTTCCGTTACTGAGCTTAGATCTTGAGATGAAGCTGAAAGTTTTACGCAATGATGCCCTCTTATCTTTCTTCAAGTCTTCCGGGTCTCATGATGTCACACCTGATGAGGTATTTCTCTATCTAGCAAACATTCTGAACATGGACCATCTTAGTTCTTTATGCCCTATATGAGTATAAGCACTAGGACCCTACAGAAGTAAAAAATATGGAGAGGAGTGATGTAAACAATACATCTTAACTACTCCCACTTAACTTTAATGTAATACATCTTAACTACTCCACAAGTTACTTAATGCAGATCCATGATGATAATGGATAAAACAGGTTGCAGAGGTAATGGCGACAAAGGCAATGCCAGTGACAGTTACAGTGGTGAGAATAGTTTTGAGACTACTCACATTCAGATTGGGAACTTTGTTGCTTTGTGGGTTTGTCTGTCTTGATAAGAAGAATTGGTCTCTTCTCAAATTCTCTGACATCTCGCTTGAGAAGAGAGAAAAAGTTCTCCAGAAATGGAACACACAGTGGTATAATCCTCTAGCAAGAATTGCTTTTATGATGATCAAGGCAATCTTCTTGTTTTACTACTTCACCTGGGTAAGTCTTCCATCTCCCTGTGATGTCCTGTATTCAAACTGTTCAGTTATGTTAAGTGTTATGGAGCTTTGTATGATAGTATTGGTTTGGTGATGATGATTTCTAGTTCTATTCAACAACACGGCTTTGTTTCTAATCCACAAACATGGTTCATCACTTGTATATATGTATAATAAACTAACTCATACACATGAACAGACAAATGAAAATACAGAAAACCCTGCATGGGATGCAATTGGTTATACCGTGGACATAGGTGAAAACGAGGACATAAAACACAAGGAAAGGCCTCTAGATATAGGGATCATCGAGACTGCAAAAGAAGACGAGGTAACCATCAAGCAGCGTATGATCAACAAAGGTCTTAAAGTCAAAGAGGACAAAGAAAGCAACACTTACAAGATCGAATGTGATGCAGTGGTAGTAGGTTCTGGCTGTGGTGGAGGAGTTGCAGCCGCAAACCTAGCAAAGTCAGGCCTTAAGGTAATAGTTGTAGAGAAAGGGAACTACTTCGTTCCCCAAGACTACTCAGCTCTCGAGGGTCCTTCCATGTTTGAGATGTTTGAAGCTAACGGCTTGTTGATGACTCATGATGGGAGGTTCAGGTTCATGGCAGGGTCAACTCTCGGTGGTGGCTCTGTGATAAACTGGGCAGCATCATTGAAAACACCTGACGCCATCATCCAAGAATGGTCAGAAGACAGAGGGATTGCAATATTTGCTAGGGAGGAATATACAGCGGCTATGGAGAGTGTGTGCAAGAGGATAGGTGTCACTGAGAAAGTCATCAGAGAAGGGTTTCAGAACCAGATTCTGCGTAAAGGCTGCGAGAAGCTTGGTTTGGATGTGCAAGTAATGCCAAGAAACTCATCAGAGAAGCATTTTTGCGGTAGCTGCTCGTTTGGATGCAAAACTGGTGATAAGAGAGGCACAGATATAACCTGGCTGGTTGATGCAGTTGACAACAATGCAGTGATCCTAACACAGTGCAGAGCTGAGAAGCTGATCTTGGTCGATACAGATGGTGGACGAAGAAAAAGATGTATAGGAGTCACAGCTTCAATACCAAACCAAACCATAAAGAAGATTCAGATCAATGCAAAAGTAACAGTTGTTGCCTGTGGCTCGCTTATGACCCCAGGACTATTGTCTTCAAGCGGGTTAAAGAACCCAAACATTGGTCGTGGTCTCCACATCCACCCTATCCTAATGGCATGGGGCTACTTCCCTGAAAAAAACTCAAACTTCAACGGAGCAGCACACGAGGGAGAGATCATGACTTCATTACATTACGTGTTCGAAATGGACTCCACAACACCAAACATCACACTAGAGACTCCAGCGTTAGGACCAGGCACGTTCGCAGCTCTCATCCCATGGGTGTCAGGCTCAGACATAAAGAAGAGACTAGCCAAATACGCAAGAACATCTCACATCTTCGTGACCGTGAGAGACGAAGGCGTTGGAGAGGTGAAGGGAGGGATAGTCAAATACAAATTAACCAAAGGAGACGAAAGGAATCTAACGATAGGGTTAAGGCAAGCGCTAAGGATCTTAGTTGCGGCAGGAGCAGAGGAGGTGGGAACGTATAGGAGCGATGGACAGAGATTAAAGTGCGATGGAATCAAGGAGGGAGATCTAGAGGCGTTCTTACGAAACGTGGATGCGCCGCCTGGGGTTGTCTCGATGAGTAAGTGGTGGACTCATTCGTTTACGGCGCATCAGATGGGGTGTTGTCGGATGGGTGCGACGGAGAAGGAAGGAGCTGTTGATGGGTATGGAGAGAGCTGGGAGGCGGAAGACTTGTATGTTTGTGATGCGAGTGTTTTGCCTACAGCTCTTGGTGTTAATCCTATGGTCACCACTCAGTCTACTGCTTACTGTATATCTAAAAGAATAGCTGAGATGATGATGAAGAAGAAGAAGCAAGATTGAGTATAATGTTTTTTAAGTTTCGAGTTTTGTTCTCCTTTTATCTTATATCATCCATAAGAATTCGAATCTATGATCCATCAACCCAGTTTTATAATTCAGATCAGATTTGTCAATTTTGAATTCGAATCTATGGATTGATCAACAATTCGTAGTTTCAAAAATATAATCGATTTGGCTAATTGAATATTTTTTTGATGTACAAGAACAAGAACAATCTACCTCACAACAAACCCTAAACTTTCTCGATCGATTTCGAGGAAGAAGACGATGAGAGTCAGCGCTTTACATACGAGAGGATTTAAAAAAACATTTGAAAACAAAAAACAAAAAGATAGAGAGGAGCGGCGAGTTCCAGTTTTAGGGCTGTCTTGCTTGCTGGGAGACGGACCAATGATCTTTCTCCACGTGTACGCCGGATTACGCCGATCAGAGTTTGAGAAATCGGGCAAGCTGGGCAGGATTGACGATGCCGGGCATGTGGGCCCCGTCTGCCCTGAGAAGATTAGCAACTTCCATGTACCTCTTCTGTTTCGGCTCACTTTCCTCAGCCGGCTCAACCGTGTGGTTCAGCTTTACCTTCTTTGGCTCGGGTGGACCGGCTTGGGCTCGAGCCGGATTCCATTGTTCTCCGAAGAGTGTGCCGTTGGTGAGAAACTCGTAACTCAAGTAACCGGCTAAAATTAGCTGGTTCGAGCCGACCGGCTCGGCTATGATTTGAGCTTTCTTGGAAATGGAATTAACCGCCGGGGGAGCAAGATTCAGCGGTGGAGGAAACTTCGTCACGGCGGATTCCGGCGGCTTCACGACGGAGGAGATAACGCCGTCTCTTTCTTTGCGCTTTTCCGTCGTTAGAACGCGACGTGGGGGTAAACGCATCGTTTTGGTGTTCATGGTGCTTCTCAATTGAATGCATGCCACGTCAGCACCCAACACAGAAAAAGTTTAACTGCCGTTAAACAGTAAAATCAAAATATTCGGGTGAAAAAAAGGAAAAAAATTACGGATTTTAATTTGTTTTGTCGAGAATATAATCGGAGCGTCTAGAGAGAGAGAGCAAAAGGAAATAGATTGAGAGAAAGAATAAGAAGGGATAACAGAAAGGTCACGGGAATGGGTAGATTACGACAATTTATAGAAGCGGGTTGCTTAGATTCCCCTTGACGTTCTAGGAAATTACTAAACTGCCACTCAACCTGAATTGACTAGATTACCCTTTTTTCCTTTACCGTTTCTTCAATTTTGGGTTACCATCAAAGATAAATTGACTGACTAGTCCTTTTTGTTTATTGTAGAATTATAAGGAATCATATTTATTATTTATCGAAAAATCTGGCTTCCTTGGCATCAAGCTTATACGAGTAAGTGATGAAGTATCTAAATTGCACGACTCGGTATCCAATCCTTGTAAATTCACACATAAAAAGTGACTTTTAGATTTCAATTTATATGCTAATCTGTCATCAGCTAAATTCCAATATCATTATGAATATCTTTTTTCGACAAAATATGATTATGAATATTTCAAATTTAGGCCACAAACCACTAATTATTTATTTTTCCAACATTAAGTTTTTTTCTGTAATTTGTGCAATACTAATCACTGTGCGACATGTATAGGTCCGATGACTATCATTTAGAGGAAAATGCATATCATTTATACATATAAATTAAAGCTTTTGTTACTTCATAATGTGGTTTGATCAAAGAAAAACTTCTATTCAAAAAATTATAATTTGATTAGATACATTATACATTATATTTTACATTACTTTATTACAAAAGCCTTGCAACTTTGTTGCGTGTAGGCACAAGATAATTACAATACAATTAAATTCTTAGTGTCAAAATTATCCCTTTCTGTTTGTGGTTATATGTAAATGAAGAGACGCTCAGACACGCTAAATATAACAGGAAAAAGAAAATTGATTCAGTTATGACTTTTTCCTGGTTTACGTTTTCATTTATTAATTATCACCTACACTATCAAATTATCAACTTAATCCAAACTTAACTAACACCTTAATGACTGTAAAATCTGATTTGTTTATACATTTTGTCAAAATGTATAAACAAATCAGATTTTGTAATTAGTTTGAATTTCGTTTTAGGATTTATCTTGTTATAGAAAAATTCATACTATTATGACAAAAAAAACATATACTAGACAATAATAACTGTAAAGGCCCGACCTCAAGCAATTGACAAGTAGAATGTAGTAATCATATATATATATATATATATATATAATAGCTATAATAGTGCAAAGCTAAATATATAAAAGTCTAAAAGTAAAATCTAAATTTATACATAAAATAAGTTCTCATTTTATCCTATTATTTTATAGTTATAAAAGTTTGGTATTTAACATCTATTTGAAGGAAAACTTGATTATATGTAAATTAAAAAACTGTTAACATAATGATGAAAACCGGAAAATGCAGGCAAATAAATATAAGTAGCTCAACTTTCATATAACTATAATCCTTAGTTATTGCATACCAAACAAAGAGCGCTTAAATAGAGATTTCATAGACGTGAGGGTCTGCAATCTGTTTGGGTTTTGGATAGTTAGGCATTAAGTTTGCCACCATTCATCCAACTGACTGAAGGAATAATGCCAACCTTGGACCAAAAAAAAAACAACAACACGAAAATAATGCATGTCTATAATTTAATAAAAGGTAGCAAATTTGAGAGGGACATAACATTGACTAAACATTTAATTTCGATATATATATATATACAGGTGTAAACTCTCGTAGAAAAGCTAAAAACTCATGTTCAACCAAACCATCAAACCACTGATCACTTTAATTCTCCCACCTAATTCTGATTTGTTCCTTCTGTCACCCAATATTTTTTTTATCAAAAACGTAAAGCCTTAAAAATCAACACTTTAAACACCTATTTTTATAATTATAAATATAAGTATCTATAGATGTATCTATTCATATAAATAAAAAGGATCATGAATCTTTACATAGCTATTAATAATTCACTGGTGATATATAAAAGTATGTTTATCATTGACTGCTAGCTCAAATGATTGCATTTGAAACAACCAAAACACTTGAGAATTCAAATGCAACCAAACTTCAAACGGTTTTGTGAAAGGTAGAGTAAATGGGTTTTAGTACCTTAGCAGGTGTAATTAACAAAAATACCTTTTTAATATGGGTTTAGCCGTAAAATTCAAAGTAACTGCATACAAATCACAAAAGAATACCTTTGCGTGAGAAGGCAAAAGTGTAGATATAGAGAAACGTTTATAAGCTTTTTTCCTCTTACTAGAAGGGAAAAATTAAGAGGAAGGAATTATTGTGACCTGAACGAGGAGATCTATATGTACTGGAGCAGCATATTAGCAGATGTGTTCCTCAATCTACAACTTTGTCCTAAGTGAACATCCCCAAAACTGTATCTGCATTCGATTTCACAATATTTAAAGTTACAGATTTCAGAATGAAACTTTGGATGGAAGATGAGAGTGGAAACCTGTATTCACAGTATTCTTGCCAAGCACAACATGCTTTCCCGTAATCCCAGTAGCAATCCGCATCTCTAAGTGGCCCGCGCTTGGCTGTGACAACGTCTATTTGTATTACACCCACAAGCAATAGAAAGTGATCGTGTAAGCCAATATTGTTTTTGTTACCTTTGGTGACAAATTTGGACTTTGCACCTGGTTGAATGTCATGCCACATCTGAAGCCATAACTCTCTCATAAGAACTGGAGACCTAACTATGTTCCTGTGATTCGCTGCACAAAAAATGAGTACACAAAAGTCAAAACCAATGCAAGATACTTTGATTAGTCTCAAACTGTTTATATATTTGCTACTCACCTTTATCAAGCTCCCAGACTGCTGTTCTCTTTCCTGGAATGCTCTCAGAGTCTTCGTAGAAGGTTATGTATTTCACCCTTGGTGCTTTTGTCATGTTCGCTATGATGTCTGATCCATGCTCATGTTCAACATTCAATTCGATTTGTACATCACTTCCATCGTGTTCTGGCTGTTTTTTTTTCAAATAAGATTTTCTTTTAGCTTTAGATACATTCTGAGGGGGTACAGAAACAAGTTATTTTACGGATAGGAAAAACTGTTGGTGACTCAGCATATAACCAGATTATCAAAGAGCATGATAGGTCTTTCAAATATAGAAACTTTTAGTGGATGATAAAGAATGCACACAACGAGTACCTGCGGAGCCATTGTTACGTTGACTTTAGGTCCGAGCCAATTCTTGCACCAAGAGAGTGAATGATATGGTACCTATAAGAGGTAAAATTAATATCAATATGGAGACCGCAGTAAAATACATAACACGTAGCGATCTTGAAGCAAATATTATACTGATCTTCAGTATTTGTGCAACAAAATAATTCGAAACACAACTTCTGAGATTACCGTCTCATCCCCAGTTATAGGCCCAGCGTTCCCATCAACCACAGTTCCAGACCTGAAGAATTGCAGCATAAAGATGTGAGCTAGTCTACGGTCCCTTAAACGAACATATAGAAAGACTATTTTTTTGTTCTGCCAGTTATATCGATGTTAGTGACATTTTTCATGCAAGAATTTCACACCTCTTCCCACCTTTAGCCACTGATCATACACTAATCTTAAAGCAGATGATAGTAAAACTAGTGAAATTTTAGTTATGTAACAACTTTCTGATGCAAATGAGATAATACACCCCCACACTGGTACAGAAAACCTTACATGCTGTTTTACTTGCTACCATTGCGAAAATTTACCTTGACACGAGGGAACCTTCAGTTTCGTAAATGACATCCGTAATGATCCAATTATCAGGATAAGGTTTGCCACTTGGGGCAAAGAAATAGCCAACCTATTACAACTTCATATATTCAGCATCTTTAACGTTTGAAAACATATGATGCAAGGGAGAAGATAAGAGCACAAATAAAAAAATATTGCAGAACTAAACGGGTATATAATAACAAAACAGACACAAAATGTCACTTGGAGAATGCATTCGTACCTCTGTCTTTAAATGAGCACCATATATGCAAAATACATTTTTTATAGGCGGTCTCTCCCAAGGAGTCAGTGGGTTCATAACAGGGTCATCATGATACAACCTGTAAAATATATTGGGATGTTTTATATATATATATATATATATATATATATATATATATATATATATACATATTTCTTTAAAGATTGACAAAGATTTGCAAATAAATTGACATGTTAGTCCGTGCCAGAGTATAAATAACCATACAACGGATAACTGTTCAATTAAAATCAATCTGAAATTACAATCTTTTGAATTCATAACTGCAAGCAAAAAAGACTTTCCATAACATTAGTGAGAGAGCACCATTGATCGTAGTTAAAACAAAGAATTGTGATTACACTTTTCTCATATATTAAGAAAGAGAAAGCATATGTACAGTGGAAGCACAAGGAGCCAACAAGTGATGATTGAAGAGAAATATTAGTCATCACAGAAAAAAGGTACTTACTTCTTTAGTTGGTGTAACATCCTCGCGCTATCTGGATCATAGTCTTTAATTGCTTTGAAAAGAGTCCCATCTGCCAATTCACGGGCTGTGAAAGACAATAGAGTGGGGAGACCACATTCCTTGTTAGTCATGTTGGCTTTAACTGCTTCTGTAACTGATGGATACGCATCAAGGCCTACAAAATTATTGGTGTTGAATAAACCAAACGAGATACAAGAAAGAACCAGTCATAGATGCATTACAAAGTCATACCGTTAGGGGAAGGAATTTCAATGTTGATGATATTCGTCGGCCAGCCAGAATATTTCGATTGATATTCCTCGTCAGTACAGTGGTACACATGCTTATTTTTCTTTGCAGCACCACCAGAAAAATGCGTCCAGAACGTGTTATCACCCTTGCAATTCTTTGAAAATGGCATAAGCCATAACGAAGAAGCAAAAGAATTGGACAACAATCGAGCAGTTCCCTGAAGCCTTGCCAACAAAAAACATGAGAAGCGAATGTCAATGTCACATATATTAATAAGCAAACCACAGAGTATTGAGTTTAAAGATCTCAGTAAAAGCTTCTTCTCAACTAGGAATCTACCATAGTAATATGGAAACTGAATCTGCGTGCATGTTGCAGTTCGGTTGTATTAGAACAAACATATTACTCACAATATTTTCTTTGATAACTAGCCAATTTTAAGATCTACATATAGTCATATACCATATCGAGTACAACAGCTCTATTAGCAAAAGCCTGGTGGATATTAACTACTTGATACTAAAAAGAAGTCAGAGGTAACCTCAGAAACAGGAAGGCCAAACGTTACACCAGATAGAGTAGATTTGATTGCCTCAACTGAACCTAGAAGAGGAGCTCCTAAATAAACATTAAGTCAGTTAATAATTGAGACTCTCCAATTCAGAGAGAAAGTAAATGGTAGTTTAACAATAAAACTGGCCAGTACCAACAGCGAAATAAGCATGGATATGCTGATCAAGCCACTCCAAGTAATGTTTTGGTGCAATTTCTAGCCTCAGCCATTCCAGAAAGTATCTGAAGACATTATTGCCCATAGAATGGGCAAAAACAATAGAAGGACCGCCACGTAGTTTTAAAGCAGTTTCAAAGGTCAACCTACAAAAAAGAAGAAGACCAAAACTTTAGCTTACCTTCTTACATCAAAACAAAACAAAACAAAAAGAGAGAATATATTAGCACAGCAAGGACTAACTTGAGCTTATGAAAGTAAAGGTCACGCTCTTCCAATTTGGTTGGCGACAATCTCCAATCGTACGGGACAGCAACAATTGCATTAGCCTCTATGCCAAACTCAACACACCACTTAAGCCACTCTTTCCAGACAGTAGAAAGAGGACCTGAAGATCATCCCAACGTTACTTTACTTAACCGTACTTTCACACCAAAACGAGTTCAAATTCTAAGAAAATCTTAGGAAATAAGAAAAAAAAAACTCAGAACTACCTGTTATGTAACCTGGATCCAACTCTGTGATCGCTGAAAGACCACTGTCAGGGCGTGACTTACACTGGGGATGATCCGTTTCATTATAAGGATCTAGCACCATACATTTAAACCAGCAGTTCACAGCAGAGAGAAGCTGTAAAAAAGCATCCATGGAATCCATTAATAAACTACTAAATCGATCACAATGCAGAGGAAAATCACTACACAAATTCCACCGAAGGATGACGTAACGTTTCGATCTAAGGATACACAGTAGATCTTCTAACTAGTAAGCAGTAAAGATTCAACCGTCTATTAAAAGATCAATAAGATCACGTACCTTAGTGGAGTCTAGCCAAACGAGGTCGAGAGGATTGAAGTCCAACGGGGAGTATGGACAGTCGAGGATCGACCACGCTCTCAGCTGCGTCGACGCGAATCCCGGAATGATTATACCTGACAGCTTCGAGTAATCGCCGTGGAACTCGGTCTCATCCTCCACCGCCGCACCGACACCGCAAAGCAGTAAAATAACGAAGAGGATGGTACAGGAAGCCGTTACAGATTTCAAATTCGCTCCCATCGCTCGTTGTCGTATCTAACTACGTCTTATTTCATCGCCAGAGTTTGGGAGTAAAAGTAAGAGAGAGGAGAGAGAGCGTGTGTGTTGTTGGGACCTTGGAGGTGGAGAGTTGAATAGTCTTCCGAAGCGTCCTGACGTTCCCAGGCAAGAACCTTCGCGTTGACGTAGAGGGTTACATTCCGTTATAGTTAACAGATGAGCTTTGTTTATAGATGAATCAAAGCAATCGACGGTAAATATTTTATTCATCAGGTCGATTTCAACGGTCCTGATTTAATTTCCAGAATTTCCTTTTTTTCATTTTCCTCCATTAATTTCCTTTTTTTCTAATTTCCTTTTTTCTTTTTCCTCTATCAATTTCCTTTTTTCTTTTGTGTGCTTTTCTTCTTTTTTTAAGATTTCTTCTACTCTTATCTAATTTCTTTTTAAAATAACAATTCTCTTAAATACTTTTTGTTACCAAAATAATTTAATAAAAATAATTAAAATAATTTTTTTATTTTAAAAATTTAATATAGATAATTCTTTCGAATAATCATTACCTAAATAACATTTAAAAATAACCAAAATATTTATTTTTTATTTTAATTTTTAAATTTTTTTTAAAATTTTTTTTTAAAATTTTAAACATCAGTTCTAAAAAGATCACTCCATAACTTTACAGGTGAAGGAATCTCATACTAATAGATGAAACTAACCATCAGCAGCACCCCACTTGGGCTGTTTGTTTTTATTTTTATTTTTTTCTTTTTAAAAGAGAAATTAAAAGTAAACCAATTATGGATCGCCACGTATCAGTGGAATCCGTGAACAGTGCAAAAACCAAAAGAAAAAGAATGCTAGTAGGCCTCACTGGTTAATCACCCCACTAAGCACATCACTGAGGATGCTCTAATAGAAACTAATCAGAAAAGATGAAAATCCAAATTTAATTATCTGATAATGATGGACGGATAATGGTGTCTACAGTCACTTATTATAGAGCGCCGGGAGGTGGAGGTCCGAGGATGCTGGCTTGTTGAAACTCAATCTCGCCTAACATCTGATCTCTCTCCGCCTGGATGAACAAAGGCACGACGAGGATGAGAAAAGTCGTTCCCGCGATCCACGCAGCTTTCCCCGTACTTCGTAACAGCTTCTTCGCCACGTAAACGGCGTCGCACGTTGCGCGTCTCCCTTGAGATACGGCGTCGTGATTTATAATCTTCGCTAAGATGCTCGAGTCTATACTGCCGGATTTGCCTGCTCCGTTCCTCTTAGGCGCCATTGATCGATCCAACTTTGAGAGGAGAAGTACCACAAAGGGTTTTTAGTCGATTAGTAATCCAAGGGGTTTTGGGTTAATGGGCCTATAAAGGCCCATTATAAATGGTGCAGATTTAATTTTAATTAAACTGTACACCGACACGCACTACACGCGTAACCCTAGATAAATGGGCCTTATAATGAAACTATAAAGGCCTATTTATATTTCTCTTTTTTTTCCCCTCAACCTATTTATATTCGTCTCTTGACGGTCCAGATTCAATATCTCTCAATCTTTACTGTGCACCGACGAACACACACGCGTTACCCGTTCGTTTTAATCCGTCGTCTCTAACCCTATAACCCTCTCGAAATCGAAAAAAAACTTGAGAGCTCCGAGCATTTACTGATTCCAATCACTTCTAGAAGCGAAGCGAGCTTCCTCTTCAGCTTCCGAGGTTCGTATCCTTCCCTCTGTATACTACGAATTGAGAATACAACTAGTGTTAGGGTTTTTCTCTTCCGCTAGCTCATATCTACTGGGTTTATGATTTACTTGGATTATGATTAGGGTTTGCTTTCTTCTCAGAGAAAATTTCGTATCCAGCTTTCCTAATTGTTGATTAGTAGGAAGATTAGTGAGTTTTTGTTTTGCTTACACACTGATATTTAACTTGCCAGTTTTTTTTCGTGGTGCAGTTTAGGTTTACAAGTGTGTTCAAGAAAGTTATGGGAGACAGTGAGGCCATGGTTGCCCAGGGCTATACCTCTGCACCATATGGAGATTATAATGCTTCTGTTGCTGCTACTGTGGAATCTACAGGGAAAGAAAACGCTTCTTTGGTCAATGGGATTGGCTCTGAAGGTGGTTCAAGTGTGCCAGTTGAGAATGGGAAGGCATCAGATAAGGTGGCTGTAACCGCTCCAGCAGCTGAGCATGGAGACAATGCTGGTAAACACTTCTTCTTTTCAATCCTGTCTATGAGCACATTAAATTCATTACGAATTGAAACAAAATTTGAGGTGACATTGTCACTAGAACCTGATGTTAACTTCGATGATAGGATCCTTTGCTTAATCTTTTTCTGGTTGTTACAGTCTCTACTCTTTCACCAGAAGAGGAGAGCCTATGGAATATGGTAAGGGCTGATTCTTCAGAGTTTAATGCTTGGACTGCCCTGATTGACGCGACAGAGAGGATAGCTCAGGTATGTGTGAATATAACACTCATGTTTTGACTTATATGAGAATTTCTTCTGTTTACAGCCACTAGTCGCTTTCATCTTTCTATATCTTTTGCTATGTGTTATTTCAGGTCATTTATTACTTCGATCAAGATTGGTAATGTTTTCCTTGCTGTTCTTATTATAGGATGATATAGCAAAAATCCGGAAGGTGTATGATGCTTTTCTAGCTGAATTTCCTTTGTGTTATGGCTATTGGAAAAAGTATGCGGATCATGAGTCTCGGGTGGGGGCGATGGACAAAGTCGTGGAGGTTTATGAAAGAGCAGTGCTGGGGGTGACATACTCAGTGGACATCTGGGTCCATTATTGCACTTTTGCCATCAATACATATGGAGATCCAGACACGATCAGAAGGTACTTATTCTTCTATTTGTATGCGTATTTAACAGCCTGGTTGATTTTTCAATTACCTTGAGAAAATGATTTTACCATCTAACCCTTTTCTTGCTACAGCAAGTCCTCTCATTTGTGGCGAAAAGATCTGATGTAATTAATTTAGAAATACTTCTTTTTTATGCAATTCACTAGTTTTCGGGTCTTTCTTCACAGCTATCTGAAATTGCTCTCTCTTTTTTTGGTGCTCTATACTCTCTCGTTTGAAATCTTGAAGTAAAAATATACCTATTTTATTCTCACCCTCCCCTCGAAGTGCATCCATGTGCAAAATGCTGCTGGGAAGATGTCAACCAGTTTTGGGCTTATGTAGCCTCTGATTGCTCGAATTTGGCCATGGTATGCTTTTACCAGGAAGGTAAATGCAGTGTTTGGCAGTGTCCTGCATTCAAAGAGTGAATCCTTTTTTTCTATATAGAACTTGTGTGTTCTGATTGGACGTGTCTGTGTCTTTCAGCATATATGACCTTCTTTTTTACTCTTAATGGTACTGCAGGCTGTTTGAACGAGCTCTGGTTTACGTTGGAACTGATTTTCTGTCATCTCCATTGTGGGACAAATACATTGAGTATGAGTGCATGCAGCAGGACTGGAGCCGAGTTGCATTGATTTACACCAGAATATTGGAGAATCCTATTCAACATCTTGATAGATACTTCAGCAGGTGATTTCATTATATTGATACACTTTGGTTATTTAGTTCTAGCCAGGGTTCTCAGGTTTTATTGTCTTTCTGATGTCTTCTTACCCCTACCATTCTGGCACTTTCTCTGTTGCTGATAAGTGCTATTATTGCTACAGCTTTAAGGATCTAGCTGAAACAAGGCCTCTGTCCGAACTAAGGAGTGCCGACGAATGTGCGGCAGTTGCAGCTGCTAGTGATGCTTCTAAAGCTGCACCATCTGAATCTGATGAAAAGCCAGATGAAGGAAAATCTCAAGCTGATGCTTCCTCCGAACCATCTCCTAAATTGGAAATTGGTGGTTCAACTGATCCTGAGGAGTTGAAGAAATACATTGGCATCAGAGAAGCCATGTATATAAAAGCCAAAGAGTTTGAATCTAAGATCATTGGTTTTGAAATGGCTATAAGAAGGCCATATTTCCATGTGCGGCCCCTCAATGCTGCAGAGCTAGAGAACTGGCATAATTACCTGGATTTCATAGAAAAGGATGGAGACTTCAATAAGGTACGGGGGTGCTTAACTCTCTTATATGTGAAGATACAAGTGTTTTTGTAGATTAAGTCGTACCTCTGTAATATTACTGACCTACAGCTAAGTAGTATCTGGTGCATCAAATGCTTTATTGGGTTTCCATTGGATCAAGCAAGTTTATAATGGGAAATAACTGAGACCAACGCGTAAGCCTCGGATTTGGTAACTTAAGGCTAAGTACTTCAAATTCTCAATGGATATTTTAGGTACATTAGTTATCTTTGTTGTTAAAAGTACCAATGTTATTAATTGCAGGTGTCTTCCTAACAATCTGTCTGTCAGGAAAGGAGGGTCCCTCCATATGTGAGGGCCCTTCTGTTCGACTTGTAGAGTATTTCTTGTGGATTTCGACTTTGTGGTTTCTGTGTTTACGTATATTTAAATTTTTCCCTATTAATCAGCATATTCTCACGTTCGATTCTTTTTTAATAGGTTGTCAAGCTGTATGAAAGATGTCTAGTTGCGTGTGCAAATTACCCTGAATACTGGATTCGCTATGTATTAAGCATGGAAACAAATGGAAGTATGGACCTTGCAGACAACGCCCTTGCTCGAGCAACTCAAGTATTTGTCAAGGTATTAAATGTGTTTCACCAGCCTTTTTGGGTAGTTTTATTTTATACTTACGATTGGTTTTGTAGAGTAACTTAATATTTTGCTTTGGCATTCTTGGTTATTTATTTCCCTTTTTTCTGTGGCAGAGACAACCAGAAATTCACCTGTTTGCTGCTCGATTAAAAGAGCAGAATGGGGATATAGCTGGTGCTAGAGCTGCATTCCAATTAGTGCACTCTGAAATTTCACCCGGACTTGTTGAAGCAGTAATTAAACATGCGAACATGGAACATCGACAAGTTAGTTTCATGAGCAAGTAGTAATTGAAGAACTAATATAGACTATAACCACTGTACTTTTGATTTACTTATCTCCTGATCTTATTCGTAGGGGAAACTTGAGGATGCTTTCGCTTTGTATGAGCAAGTGATTGCTCTTGAAAAGGGAAAAGAAAACTCCACAATACTGCCGCTGCTGTATGCTCAGTATTCAAGATTTTCATATTTGGTATGTCACATTGTCTACTGACTAAGATTTTATAAAACCGAGTTCTGAACTCTTTTTGTGTAGTTTTGTTGAATAAGTATTAATTGGTTTGGCCTCTTTTTCGTTATACTTTCAGGTTTCAGGGGATGCTGAGAAAGCTAGGAAGATTTTAGTCGAAGCACTTGACCACGTGCAACCTTCAAAACCTCTTCTGGAAACACTGCTTCATTTTGAGAGTTCTCTGCCAGCGCCAAGACAGATTGATTACCTTGCGCCATTCGTTGAGAAGGTTATAAATCCAAATTCAGATACCCAGAGCATTGCAAGTTCCACTGAGAGAGAAGAGCTATCGTTAATATATATGGAGGTAACAGGAACATAAGAAACCAATCTTTTCTTCTAAACTTAGAAGGCTTCTATTACTGGGTCTAATACCAAATGTGTATATGGCTTTGTAGTTCTTGGGCATTTTTGGAGATGTCAAGTCCATTAAAAAAGCAGAAGATCAGCACGCTAAACTCTTCCGCCGGAGCACGTCAGAGCTGAGAAAGCGTAGCGCAGATGACTTTCTGTCTTCTGATAGGACTAAAATGGCGAAAACTTACAATGGCACTACTCCTGCTCAGCCAGTGTCTGCACAGGCTCAATGGTCTGGTAGCTACGCTGCACAGCCTCAGGCTTGGCCACAAGCACAAGCCGCTCCTGCACAACCACAACAATGGAACCCCGCCTATGGCCAGCAGGTGATTAAAAAATAAAAACAAACCAAGTCATCTACTTCCTTGTGTATTATGTTTCTATTCTTCTAAATTGTTCACATTGTACACGTTTTAGGCTGCGTATGGTGGATATACCGCTGGTTATACTGCTCCACAAGCACCAGCACCCGTGCCACAAGCTGCTGCTTATGGCGCATATCCTGCTCAGGTAACCAATGTTCATAGTAATTGTTTAGAAGTCCTAGCCTAACCAAGAGTTACTAATGGAATCACTTCTTTGTGAAACAGGCATATCCAGCACAAGGTTACGCACCTCCTGTTGCCAGTGCAGGACCAGTGGCTGCACCGGTTCAGCAACCCGCTGCTGCTGCTGCTCCTCAAGCTTACTACAACACTTACTACTGAGCCTGTTGTTGTTTTTCTTTCGTTTTTGTTATGAGGTTGATGTAACCATTTCCCTTAGCTACGCAAGTTTAGTGTCCGACTCGTGTCTGAATGTTTACATGTCTACGTTCTCGATCAGTGACATTAGATTTACTTTCAGTTGCTTGATCTTGAATTTTCGCTGGTTGTGATACATATTGTAACCGGAGACGTTTGAATCGATGAACAGGTTAGTTCGGTTTAAATGATGCCAGTTAATTTCACAGGAAATTGTTTTTTGAAAAACGTCGGAACAGAGTAACGACATCCGCGCGTTAAAATTCTTACACATCCGCTTATTTGTAACGACAAAACCGGTCAATCTATAACCTTTCTTACAAGCTTAAACATAGTTTGTGTGTGATTGGTAGGTTATTTGTCTGAACATTTCATGTGGCACCATTTCGTGAAAACAAATGCGATAACTTCTTCCCCAAGATATACAACATGTTTCTCTCTAGTTAGAAGAAACTTTTCTTTTGTTTTTCCAAAAGACTGACAATTTTAATCTCCCTCATTAGGTTTTCTTGAGATCAGATAGAGGAATGTTAGGTTACAAATGTCTCCACTGGGACAATGTCAGAGATTTGCCGCCATTGAAGGACCCTGACACCTTCTCTCTTCCGGCTCCTATCCCACAATGGCCTCCAGGTAACTCTGATTCCAAAGTTTGCTCTCGTCAACGATTTCAAATATCATGTTTTCAATTTTAGGTTTCCTCAGCTAAGATGGTTTCTGATTCTCCATCTTAATACCTATTGCCTGCCTTTTTAATCAGATCTCTAGTTCTCTGATTATTCCATGAGATCTAGTATCCACTGATGTAATTCCACCAAATGGTTAATTAGAATCTTTCTTAGATTATTTAGAGAGGTGAAGATTGCGTTTTTAACAATCTATCCTTTGAAACTGATCATCATCAGGTCAGGGCTTTGGCTCTGGAACAATCAATCTCGGCAAGCTAGAAGTCATCAAAATCACGGACTTTGAATTCATATGGCGATACATATCCACAGAGAACAATAACAAATGCATTTCATTCTACAAACCAAAGGGATCGTTACCTAAAGATTTCCATTGCTTAGGTCATTACTGTCAATCTGATTCTCATCCCTTGAGAGGTTATCTTCTTGCAGCCAAAGATTTAGTAACTTCAGTAGAACAGGAGCCTGCATTACTAGAACCTCTTGATTTTACACCGGTCTGGAGCTCGAATGATGGTTACTTCTGGTTACCACAGCCTCCTGAAGGTTATAGATCAATGGGTTTTGTCGTCACAAAGAGTTCCACGAAACCTGCGTTGAATGAAGTTAGATGTGTAAGAGCTGATCTTACTGATAAATGTGAAACACACAAACTCATTGTCACAGCTGTTTCAGAATCTTTACATTCTCCTTTGTTTATATGGAGAACTCGTCCTTCAGACCGGGGAATGTGGGGCAAAGGTGTCTTTACAGGTACGTTCTTCTGCAGAACTCGCCTTGTCTCCAGAGAAAATCGCAGTGTCGCTTGTCTGAAAAACCTGGACTCAGTTTTACACGCAATGCCAAACGTAGATACGATACAAGCTTTGATCCAACACTATGGTCCGACACTAATCTTCCACCCTGATGAAACCTACTTACCATCATCTGTCTCGTGGTTCTTCAACAACGGTGCAGTCCTCTGCCAAAAGGGTAATCCCATTTGCGAACTCATCGATGAAAACGGCTCGAACTTGCCACAAGGAGGAAGTAACGACAAGCAATACTGGATCGACTTGCCGTGTGATGAAGATTTCGTCAAGCGAGGAAACATCGAAAGCGCGAAACTTTACGTGCACATCAAGCCAGCTCTTGGAGGAACGTTCACGGATCTTGTCTTCTGGATCTTCTGTCCTTTCAACGGACCAGCTACCTTAAAGCTAGGTCTCATAGATGTCTCGTTGATCAGTATAGGCCAACATGTTTGCGACTGGGAACATTTCACTCTCAGAATCAGCAACTTCTCAGGTAAACTCTTTTTTTTTTTTAATACGAAGATGTTCGGGCTAAAGCCCATGGGCTGGGCCTTGACACAATAGTCATAATCCCAGTTAAGCTAATGACTTCTAGTTTCTCAGGGGAACTCTACTCAATCTACTTCTCTCAACACAGTGGCGGCGAGTGGTTCGAATCTCACGACCTAGAGTTCGTCACCGGAACCAACAAAGCCGTTGTGTACTCTTCAAAACACGGTCACGCGAGCTTTCCTAAAGCTGGTGTTTACTTACAAGGATCAACGATGCTTGGGATCGGGATAAGGAACGACACAGCACGTAGCGATCTCTTAGTTGATTCTAGCTCAAGGTACGAGATCGTTGCGGCGGAGTATCTTAACGTAGATGGCGTGGTGGTGAAGGAACCGCCGTGGCTGCAGTATATGAGAGAGTGGGGGCCAAAGATTGTGTACGACTCGAGGGAGGACATTGAGAGGTTGGCGAGTCGGTTTCCGAGGACGGTTGGTGTTACGGTGGGTAACGTGTTGAAGAAGCTTCCTGTGGAGTTATCCGGTGAGGAAGGTCCTACGGGACCTAAGGAGAAGAATAACTGGTACGGTGATGAAAGATGGTGAAAAGTGAAAATTGATTGAAAAGAAGACAAAAGAAAGAAGCTTAATTTACGTGAAGCATTAATTACGCAAAGGTTTTAATTACGATTAGCGTAGGATTAACGATAAGACTTAAAGTTTGTTGTCGGAAGTGTATACAGGTGGGTCCCATATTTGTATATTTTTAAATTAATTAAAACGCTTACTGATTACTTATTTAGACGAACAAACCCGACCAAACCCACACATCCGTGTACCGTTTCCGCTTTATTCTCTCTCTCTCTTTATGAGAAAGATCGTTTCTTTTGATCCGTGAAGAGATCAAGCTGTTTCGTGGGTGCTCTTAAGAAGAACTTTATCGTCTCTAAGTTTCGGAGGAATCTAAAATTTGAAACCTTTTTTTGTTTGTTTGGTTTGATGGGTGATTGAATTTGAATTTGAATTTGAGCTGAATATCTCTAGTTATTTGGAATGATCAATGGTTCTCGAGATATTTATTCTTCAAGTGGGTCGCTGAATGTGATGATCGAAGACAACGCCGCCGCTCTGTCTTCGGAGGATTCGTCTTGCCCGGACGAGTCGGTGGCAGGGACAGAGCTCGACTTAGCTCTGGGTCTTAGTATTGGTCATAGGAATCACGCAAAGGTTTGGTCTTCATCATCTTTGGCTTCCTCGTCTTCTTCTCTGACTAGAGAAAGTGGAACAAAACGGTCTGCTGATGATTCCTCTGCGGCTGCCTCAAAAGGGTAATTCATCTTCAGACACTTGATATGTTCTATATGATTTGTCTCAGATCTGGTTTTAGACCTCTTTGTATGGTGGGTGAGATTGAGTTAATCACAGGATGATAATATATCATATAGAAAGATCATCTTAAACAATTAAAACTTGTGTTTTGTGTATTCCTGATTACTATTTATGTATTTTGATTATGGTAATGGGAGCAGACCTGTTGCGGTAGGGTGGCCGCCTCTACGGACTTACAGAATCAACAGTTTGGTCAATCAAGCAAAGTCCTTGGCTTCTGAAGACGGCTTGAGCTCTAACATTCAAAAGGACACAACAAAACACGCTGTGAAGAAGGATGATGCTCCCATGCTTGTGAAGGTTACAATGGACGGAGTTATCATTGGAAGGAAGATTGATCTGAATGCTCTGGATTCTTATGAAGCCTTGGCGAAAACTTTGGAACAAATGTTTTTCCACAAACCTTCTTCTGTAACAAGTCAGTTCTTCATTCCATTGTATTTTTTTTACTTTCTTGGTGGATCGGTTGTGATTGATCAAATCTGTAGGATGCAAGGAAACACGTGCTTCAGAACTGCTGGATGGTTCATCAGAACATATCATAACGTATCAAGATAAAGACGGTGATTGGATGCTTGTAGGAGATGTTCCATGGCAGTATGAATCTGTCCCTAGCTAGTATCTTCCACATTCGTCATAGTTATGAGTTCCTCATGAATTGTTTTTCTTTCTCTCAGGATGTTCCTCGGGTGCGTGAGAAGACTGAGAATCATGAGAAGATCAGGTGAAACTGGAGGTGGCAAGTAGGGATTCATCTTCTCTGAGAAGACACTCTCAGCTCAGCTGAAGGGTGAAATCATCTTCTCTGTCAGATGCAAATGATGGAACATGGAGATAAAAAGAGACAAGAACACATATATTGTTTTACTCGAGAACCAAAGTTTATGTTACCTGGTCTGTATATTGGTAAAATCTTGTTCAGATAATCACATATAGATATACATGTATTTATGGGTATAAAGGAATGTATATGTGTCTGCAGTGGTCTGTGAATATGAAACAAAAGCTTCATTTATAAGAATCTGAAAAATGAACTACAGCTAGTGCTGAGAATAACAACTGTCAATAAATCAGCTTCAGTCACAACTCAAATGTAGTTTCCTTATTGCTTACAGTTTTATAGCATAAAACCCTAGAAACCTACCATTTAGATTAACACAAACTCTTGAAACTGAGTGAATGTTTCATTCCTTGGCTCAGTGATTCGTCAAGGTCACAGTGATTGGACTCCTAACTCGCTGCTTTGAATCACGAGAGTTGACCCAAGTCAACTCTCCATCTGCAGCCACCTTCTCTCCTCTGTTTCCCTTCTTCAACACAAACCAAACTCTATAGCTCAACGTTTGATTCACGTGACTAAACACAAGCCTCTTAGGCTTTACAATCACATTGGTCCCTTTAGGAGCCTTAACATTCACAGTGTATATTGCCTTAGGGCTCCCAACGTTAGTCACGCGCCTTGTGATCATCTCCTTAGTCTTCCCACGTTTAAAAATCACAGATATAGACGGATAGTTAAGGCTAAAACCAGGGCTTTTCCTCAGTATCACACTGCAGCTCACGTTCTTGTGAGTGATTGCTAGAATATCTGATCTTGTGAACCCAATAGAGCAGAGGTAAGCTATGTAATCCACCGGTTCAATGTTGTAAACCAACCCCGGGTTTATCGCCTTAACCGGATTCACATGCCCTGCTCCAATAGCAAACACTCCCGCTGGTTTGTCCCCATCCTTTATCTCTTTCCCTCTACGATCATACAGATCAGCCGTTGTCATCATTGCTGATCTGATTGCAGCAGGAGACCAGTTCGGATACGTAGACCGGATAAGAGCAGTGATGCCGCTAACATGTGGACAAGACATCGAAGTTCCCGACATGACAGTGAAGTTAACTCTTCTTGAGTCATAAGGAAGTCCCGTTGGTCCTAGGTTCTGAGGCCAAGCTGCAATGATGTTGACTCCAGGAGCAATCATATCCGGTTTAAGAATCGAAGGGTTGACTAAACTCGGTCCTCTAGCTGAAAACTGAGCCACTTCAGGTGCTCTTGACCTCCCAATCACAGTCCCACCAAATATGATCCTCGCCTTTGGTCTTACCGTGGAGCTCACGTAACCTTTCAAAACAACAGACTCTGCATAACCTATCAACGTAGCTGGCAAGACATGAACGTCTACAGAATCTTCTTCTTGGTTAATCTCAGTGTTGGCCAAGATCATCGCAACACCGCCAGCTTCTTTAACCGCTTCTCCTTTCTCTGATCTCCCGTTAACTCCACGGTCACATATCACCATTTTGCCTTGGATTGTCTCTCTTGGAAGTGAACCTCTCAAGCAAAACTCACTTCCTTTGTCTCCTCCCGTGACGTAAACAACCTCTAGCTCTCTCTCAGCTTTCTTTACACCTTTCCCTGGATACAATGACTCTCCGTAGAGTAGCTTCCCGTTAGCTAACCTAACCACACCTGGAAACTTTCTATCAAGTGTCCCTGCTCCCACCGTTGAGACCCAAGGAGCTGTGTTTGCGACCGAGCTCGTAATAGGACCGTTGTTACCAGCTGCACAGACTACAGCGATCCCATGTTCCGTGGCTCGGAAGGTACCTATGGCTATAGTGTCATCATACAAAGGTATAGGGAAACCACCTAAAGAGAGTGAAAGAACATCGACTTTGTCTTGAATCGCTACATCTATCGCTGCGAGAATGTCAGAGCTGTAACAACCATTGAACCAACAGACTTTGTAAACAGCTACGTGAGCTCCAGGTGCCATCCCACGAGCTACACCAGCTCCATTGCCAAGAACACTCGCCATGGAAACAGAGGAACCACCAGCTGTTGAAGCAGTGTGAGTCCCGTGTCCCGTTGAGTCTCTTGCTGATATGTATTCGCGAGGCATGTTTGGTGACTCCAACGGAGAGTTGGCTACACGGTGGCCTCTGATGAAGAATCTAGCACCGATTAGTTTCCGGTTACAGCTCGAGGAACTAAAACTCTCTCCTTCTTGGCAAACCCCTTTCCATTTACTTGGGATAGAAGGCATCCCTGTATCGTCGAAGCTTGGACTTTCAGGCCAGACTCCTGTATCAAGAACACCGATGATCGTGCCTTGTCCAAAACGTGATTTAGACCATACACTGGAGCTTCCAGGACCGTTGAGTCCCAAGAACTTGTAAGAGTAAGTTGTTTGAACTTGAAGAACATGGTCAGGCCTCACTGCAACAACTTCAGGTAAGTTTTTCAGTGTCTCGGCCTCTGACTCGGTTAACTGAGCAGAAAATCCTTCAATGGCAGAGGCGTAAGAGTAGAGAATCCGTGAAGAAGGATCTTCGTTTTCTTCTTCTTCAACATTTAGAACAGCTTCTTGGAGAAAAGAAAGATGCCAATCGAACTTTGAGGGAAATGCTTTAGCTGTTTGGCTATTAGGGTGAAGCTGAATGATGTAAGTCTTTTTCTTCAGGGTTTCTGAGGAAGAAGAAGAAGAAGAAACAAAGAGAAGAAAGATAATGAAGATAAAGAGAGTTTTAGGCTCCATTGCAGAGAAGAACTTTCGTTTTAGTGTTGTTGTTTTTGAAGTGCATGGTTCTGGAGAAGGAGAAGAACTGGGTATTTAAAGAAGAGTGAAGAGGATTCAAAAGCTGAGATATGGATTCAAAGGAAGATGATGATGAAGCTCGTGAGGAGTAAGAGCTCTTCTTCATCACGAGTTTCATTTGTAATGTTGCAGAGGTAAAGAGCTCTCCTACCGCTCTCTTTGTCTTTTTAGAGTTTCAAAGCTTTGGGGAAGGAAGGACATGAAACTATTAAGTGGTTACTGTGGAAGCTGTTTAAGGTTTTTCACTTGTAAGGGTTACTGACTTACGGTCTCTGTCTCTGTGTCATTGTCTCCTTTGGGAGTTCTTTGTTCACGTGATGTTATGGTTAGAGTTTATTGCATTGTATGTATTAGTTTACAGTTTATTTGGTTGGTTAAGCACTGCAGTTTGATCTAAAGTCAACTAAACCCAAAATTTAAAACCATATGATATGGTATTTTAATAAAATAAACGATCAACGATGGGTTTATAATCAAAAACCATAGGCCATTTGTTTTTCAAATACTCACAGGTTTTTTTTTAATAAACTAAAGTCGTGTCTTTAATAGTATAAAATGTGACCGTTGAAGCCTTGAAAGAAATTCAATGCAGCAGCGTGTTGAGTGTTCACTATACGTGCATTTATACATGCACGCTGCACACGCCTTGTCTTTTCCCTCGGGTACTGCGTATTTGTACGGGTCGTGAATATTTATCTACCTTATTGGGCTCTATTTGATCATTTCAAGCCCAATATAGTGGCCCATTTACACTACTTCCTTGCCTTGTTGAGTATGGTAAATACTAGATACCAGTGTTTGATTATAGACATGGATTAAGATGATGTTAAAGGTAGACGTCATTGTTTAAGATTTGTTCACTGCTTCATGGTGTGATTTTATTACATCATAACAACTAATAATAGATCATTTCTAAATGGCAAAAAAAGAAAACTGTTTTGCAGATTAACATTTAAAAAGCACCACAGAAGCCAAGTGTTCTTCCTTAACAAAAAGGTATCTTTCAATGTTCAAAAGAACAACTTTAAAAGTATAATATGAGCGCGAAGACTGCATCATGTCATATTGTCATTCTTTTTTCTTCTACCCAGTGGAAACTCTCTTACTTAGAGACTTTTAGCTTTTGTCACATTCTCAGTTTTTATGTTCTCTCGAGAAAACCCCTAACCTCAATTTTTAACATCAATGATCACAAGTCAGGCATCCCACTAGATCTTGAGGAGTATTCGCTCACAAGTTTCAAGAACATGGATGATTTGTCTTCTAAGAGCCGTGCAGGAGTATCAAACTCTGCTACTCTACCTGCAACCACAAGACCACAAAACAAGATTGGCTTCTCCCAGAAGTAAAGGTAATATGAAGAATGTTTCTTTGTATTGTATTATAATATGACTAACCGTCGCTGAGAACCAAAACAAAGTCACTGTCAATAACAGTTGGGATCCGGTGAGCAATGGTGCAGACGGTGCAGTCTTCAAACTCAGTTCTGATAATCTTCTGGATTAAATTGTCTGTTGCTGTGTCTACTGATGCTGTTGCTTCATCAAGAACAAGTATTCTTGCTTGTTTAAGTAATGCTCTCCCAAGTGACACAAGCTGCCTCTGCCCAACACTCCAGTTATCTCCATTTTCCAGCACTTCATGTTTCGAATCCAAGAATCATCAGTACAAAGAAGCGAAAAAAAGATCTATAAAATAAGAGTGCAATTAGTTACCTGGAGAGTCGAGTTTTAGATCTTTCCCCCTAACAACGTCACCAAGCTGGGATTTATCAAGTGCCTGTAAGAAGAGTTAAAGTTGAGTTCATCTCTAGAACCATAACTTTAACTACAAGGCATTTGCGCCGTTATGAGAGTAAAGCAAACACATTAACATATATACCTCCCAGATTTTATCATCTGAATGTTCTTCAAGAGGGTCAAGATTTGCTCGAATTGTTCCTTCAAACAATGTAGGATCTTGAGGTATGATACCAAGGCGACTACGGAGATCATGAAGACCAATCTGAGAGATATCAATGTTGTCTATAGTAATTCTTCCAGCAGTTGGCTCAATCAACCGAAACAAAGCTTGAATCAAAGTAGACTTTCCACTTCCCGTTCTTCCAACAATACCAATCTTTTTTCCACCAGGGAACACACAGCTTATATCGTGGAGCACCGTTGGAAGATTCTCAGCATAACGAACCTTCAAAGGAAGAACAACACAATAAGAACACATTGAAAGAAAGAACGAGAATGCAGAGCTGTATTGCTTAGTACCTTAACATCAAGCAGCTCAATTGTTCCTCTTTCAGGCCAGGTAGAAGGTGGTCGGGAATCTTCTATAACTGCTGGGGCTTCTCCTAAAAGCTGACTATACTGATAAATCCTTTCGATCGAGATGATTTTGTTTTCAAGCTTACAAAAGCTAAGTATCCACCGTGATAGACGTCCATTCAAGTTAAGCCCATATGTCACAGCAAGCCCTGCCATACCTATATCACAACAGAAACAGCTAGATTAGGAACTATGGATTCATGTTTATTGATGTTATCTTGACAAAGTAGATAGAGATACTTACTTGGATCAATGGTTCCATGTGGGAAACTAACGAGTAAAACCATACAGAAAGCAAATACAAGCGTGGAAAGTAACTCCATGCGTAAACAAAGCCACTCTATTGCAGCGATACTGCAGAAGAAAGGTCGAGCAAAACAATCGAGAAGATAAAGATTCCTCTTGATGAATCTTTTTTCCTGGCCAAATCCTCTTATTGTGGCTGCACCAGCTATTGATTCCCCAAAGAGATGGATTATTGGAGACTTCTGGATACTAACAATGCGAACGAGTTCTCTTGAAGAAGCCATGTAATATTTTTGCATACAAAAGCAAGCAACTGCTACGGGAACAACAAGAAGGAAAACTTGCCAGGTGACGTTGGTCATTACACCGACAATTCCAAATAGTTGTATCGTTGTTGAAGCAAACCCACCGAGTCTAAATGGAATGTCAAGGTCCACAACGCTTTGATCAATCGAAACCTGTACACAGTAAAATTGCCAAAATCATCAGAACGTAATAATAACATTTTTAGTGTGGATTTTGGCTATCATCACATATCTACTTACTCGATTCAAAATTCTTCCTGCTGGAGTGGAATCAAAGAATGACATTGGCGCTCGGAACACACTTCTAAGCATATTCAAGAACAGCTTCTGAGCAGCCGCTAGACCAAACGTTGCAACCAGAGCAGCTCGTACAAATATAAACACGGCGCTTCCAAAAGCTAAGGCCGTATAAACAACGAGGAGAACTGTAGGATTCACTTTAGACTGGTCACCTTCAGTTTGAGGATTCGCCCAAGCCATCCACCAATTACTAGCAATCTGGAGAAACTGGAAAGAAGCTTGTGCCAGTATAATCAGAGGAATCAGAAGCCCTTTATATGCTGCACCCATGTATGACAAGTACACCTTCATGCTGATTTTTCCCTTCACTCTCTCTTCTTCTTGAACAAGCTGCTTTTTGCGGGAACGCTTTGCTTTCTTCTTCTTCTCTTTCATTGCCTTTATATCTGAAGCAGATCCGCCATCTTGAACTTCCTTTGCCAAAGTCTCAATGTCATTTTCATAAATATCTGACTTTGAATTATGCATGACCAAACTATCCAGGATTGGGTTTTCATCAGAGTCTTCTGAGGATGGACTTGGGATGTCCATTGCTTCTATTGCTTCATGGTGGGCAGACACTAAGGCCTTAAAATCTGTACCTGCTTGTAGAAGATCATCGTATTTACCCGATTGAATAACCCGGCCTTCCTTCATAACCTTTGAAACAAGACAAACATATATATATATATTCAGAACTTGTCATAAGAAAAACGGTTTGAATACCCCTTCAACAATTTTACCTCTCTGCAACAATAGAGACAAGTTCATCATAGCTCGTAAGCTAAACACCTATAAGAGACTCTTTAGCATTTCTAAACAGACCAACAGTAGCCGAAGTTAAATGCATGGTAAAATGGAGAAAAGGAGTTTCTTACCAATATTAGATCAGCTGCAGGAAGAAACTCAACTTGATGCGTTACAAAAACCACAGTTTTCTCAGCCAATGCAGATAGAATATAATCCTGTATAGCCGTTAACTAACCACGTTATACAAACGATCACACTCAAAATATGAAAACGTGATTTGTGGTTATTGGATTGCTTATTACCCTAAACAAATCAGAGCTGGTGTGTGCATCAAGAGCACTAAAAGGGTCGTCTAGTAAATAAATGTCAGCATCTTGATATAATGCCCTTGCAAGTTGTACACGTTGCTTCTGGCCACCGCTGAGATTTATGCCTCTCTCTCCGATAATGGTCTGGTCACCATGTGAGAAAAGCTCTAAATCTTTCTTCAGGGAACATGCTTGTATCACATTCTTGTACTTTGCTTTCTCCATTGGACTGCCAAATAGAATGTTTTCTTCAATGTTACCAGACTGAATCCAAGCGGACTGAGACACATAGCCAGTAGTACCACATATTCTAACCTATATAACAATTATTATCAGGACGATTAATGACGTTTTCAGAGAATAATAAAGAAGTAATGGAAAAACTGAGAAGAAAAACACTAAACATTAACTTACTTCACCAGAGATTTTTGGGATTTCTCCGAGGATGCAAGAGATAAAACTTGATTTTCCAGAGCCAACTGTGCCACAGACAGCCACGCGCATACCCTTCTCTACTTTCATCTGAATCCCAGATAATGTTGGCCTTGAAGAGAACGGATCCCAACAAAACACACCATCTTTAATCTCTATTGCTATGTTTGAATTCCCACGTGGAATAACAATAGTTGCATCTTCCTGAAGCTCTTCCTCCTGCAAGAACCCGGAAATCCTATCAAGAGAAACCTTTGTCTGAGCCATCATTGAAACCAGATCAGGAAAGTTCCTAAGTGGCTCCTGGAGAATTCTGAATGTCGCCAGAGCAGAAAGAACACCTCCAGCTGTTAGTTTAGTGCCTAGGAATATTGAAGTAGCGAATGTAACTGCGGATACAAAGATTGGAGAACTCCAAAAGATGAAGGTAACAAAAGCCTGTGAATACAAGGCTCTGCGAAGCCATCCGTATTCCTCTTCCCTCATTTCTTCCAATCTCACTCTATATCGATCTTCCCACGCCTGCAGTTTCAGAACTCTCATGTTCCTAAGACACTCTGACGTTTTCCTCATTCTCTCGTCTTTTGCAGCCATCAACTTATCTTGATACTCTTCCTGAACCTTAGCCAATGGAATTGTGACAAGAATCGAGATTATTGTTGCAACTAATGTAGCTACAGATGCTATGCCCACACTTTTATACAAGATTGCAAGAGCGAGAACTATTTGCATTGGAAGCATCCAAATATCATGAAGATACCACGAGTAGTCTCCTATGCGCTGGACGTCAACTGCCATGTAGTTTACAATCTCGCCGCTTGTGTGATTCTGCTTGGCTATACTCGAAAGCTTGAGACCTTTTCTGTATACCATAGCTGTTAGAGCTGATCTAACATGCATCCCTAGGATATCAACCCCCATGTACCATTGACGGGTGGTCACTGTCTCTGCAAGCTTGGACGCAAAGAATAACCCAGCGAGCACATATCCTTCATGAGGGAAAATCTCCTTCCCTCCAAGATAATCAACAAAGTAGCTGATCATGTAAGGGCCCACATAGGACAAAAGAGTATTCAACCCAGCAAAGACGGCATTGCAAGCTGCTTCTTTCCAAAAGGATTTCAGAATTGCACGTGCTAAAGAAGGAGGCTTTGAAGGATTCTCCGATTTGGACCTCTTCCAATTCGACTTCAACACCTTGTAACTTGACTTGGCTCTATCTCTCGGTGCAAGAAGCGGTATATCTTTAAGCTCAAGAGGTCTTTTTGAGCCGGCTGAGAGAAGTGGATCCAACCAAGACAGTGTCACTAGACTAACCAGTCCAGCACTACTATATGGAGTGACTTTAAGACAAGCTGCTTCTTCTTCTACAAGCAAAGGCTCTTGAAGATCAGAAGAGATTCGGCGAACTTCAATACCAGAAACACCTCTCAAGGCCACAAAGCAAAGAAACCCAAGAGCAGGTGTAACAGCTAAATTAGCCACAACATGAGAAGAGCATCCTCTCCATCCTTCAACCGCAAGCCTTCTTCCGTCCACATACAAAGTACAGAGACAGATGGAAAACGCCAAGAACCACCATATCCTCAGCAAGAAGGGTAACTTCTCCGATGGCTTGTATTTCAAATGAAGAGCTAAGAAGCTAATAACAAACCAAGCTAAACCCTGAGCAGCTGGGAAGCAGAGAACAAACCAGTCATTGGCTTCTCTTATAATCTTAATACCATCAAACACTGACACCAAAACTTGGACGCCTAACACATATAAGCAACAGAACAAAGATAATTTAAAAGCAGTCCCAAAACTAACATCGTTAGCTTCTCTTTCCAAGCTAACATTAACAATATCTTCCTTAGAGAGCCTATCTCTGCCTCTTCTGACGCATAAGAGAATCTGCCTCGCGGAGACAGTAAATAGAAACACCACAACAAGAGCGAGGTTGATGGGGACCGAACAGAGCTCCAATAGTGGCAAATGCTCGATGAAGATGGACAAGATCTCATTAAAATCCATGATCAAAAGACTTGTAAGAGAGTTTGTTTGAGATCAACGGGCGGATTCTTCGAGCTATAACGAGCATCCCAAGACCGTAGCTGCAAACAAAACAAAAGAAAAACACACAGAGGAAATGAATCTTTGCTTTTATCGACACATTGCAAATCAAAACAAAAACAGAGTTTCTCTGCATACCCAACACGTAGAATCAATCACAGAGTATAAAAAAAAACACGAGAGAAAAAAACAAAGAAGAAGAAGCATGACGGTCCTTACCAGCTTTGGTAGATCAGAAAGAGAGAGAAACCAATCAGCTAAAAGCAGACGTCACTCGAGGAAATCGAGAGACGAAGAAGCAGAGAAGATCTCTCTTTCGATTAAATAGAAAAAGAGATGATCTTTCCTTCTCTTTCTCTCTAGATCCCTACAGGGTCGATTCGATTCTGGAAGAATGAAGATTGGGATTAATAAAGGCGTCTCCTTTTTGCCTCCTCTGTATTAGTTAGTGTGTTAATCAATACTTAAAGGCGTAACCTTTTTGTGTGTTTGGGGGTTCTCCTGCTTACGATGGTTGTCTTCTTTTGACGTTCATGTCACAAATGTGAGTGTGTGTGTGTGTGTATTTGTAATCGAACTCTTTTTCAATTGTCTTTATGATCATTATATTCATTAATTACTGTATTATTGACCACTATCTTCAATAAAAGCGTCTATGATTAATTTTTAATCCTTACTAAGCAATGAATCATTTTTCGCTTTTTACGTTTTTTATTACATTGTGGAGGACGGTCCGTGGAATATTCGTGCTACACGTGAGTATATGTCTACATATATTAGTTAAGTATTTAGATGTCAGTCTCAGTTTTACAAATTAATTTACTTAATTTAGGATTGTTTATCAATTCATATATGTGATTTCCGTGCGTTACTACACATATATTGAACGTTTTCTTAATTCATTTGTATAATAAAGTGGAGATAGATACGTTAACAATTTAATAAGAAAACCAATATAGCAAGCATCTTTTGCATTGAAAATCGAGAGTGACAACTTGAATTAAACTAATTAGAATCATTTAAAAAGTTTGTACGTGGTATTTGAAGTTTACATTCAGTTGTAACGTATGTTAATTCAGTTTTACGTAAAAAGAGTTTGCAACAACGAAGTTTATGAAATCTAAACATATGCTAATCATGTATTCAATAAGTGTGCACATGTGTCTTTCACGTTCATGTCAGTTTTAAATGATAAGGTCATCTTGTAACTTGATTATCAGTTTTGGAATGAAATGATTTATTCTATTGATTTTAAAATTTATTTTGTCATTTAATTTGAATTAAATGAATAAAATATATTTCATTCATTTTATTCCATCTAATTTTATTTCATCGTTGTCATTTACAACCTAATTCTAGTTTATGATTACCATGTACTGTTCATAATAAGTGCTAAACATGTAACCCACCAAATTAACCGTCTATTAGACTATAATTCCAGTTATGCTAAATTCATCACTCTTGCACAAGTGAGAGCATGAGGGTATATTCAACCGAAAGGGCGGATCTTAATTAAAATATAAACTATATATAATCTTATGATTACCGAAATTATTATCTTATATAGTGGTGCCCGTATGTTTGTTCGTGGAGGCAATATTATTCGATGATGTGCGGATGACGACTTACTACACATGCCATGCAAATGCTTCTTACGTGGCATAACATTTTTTAATACTAATGTCAATTTTTGCTGACTATAAATTTTGAAAAAAAAAACAATGTACGTGATGTCATTTAATACATGATTGATATAGTTTTGTAAGTACACGGTACGTACGTTGAACTATATCTGGTTGATGACTGAAGAGATCATCAAAAACTAAATAGCCCGGTCAGGGGAAGTTTACATAAGAGGCGACCGCCCCAGTCCCATACATTTATTAATTAGATATGTTTAAAAAATAATCATATGTTTTAACTAAATTTTCTTTTATATATTTCTGTAGTTAGATTCATTGTTAAAATTTCATATAATGTTTTCTAAATGAGTATACGCTTTGGTGCATATAAATGTAATGGATCATGTAACTTGAAAAAGTTAAGAGTTAAGACGATGATGTAACAATCTACAAGTCATGAGAATGTATTATAATCCTAAGCAAATTAATGATGATTTAATATAATATATTTTGACGATGATTTGAATATAACTGTTGCTGCATAGTTTGTCATTTGCATTTGTTTGGTATCGCATGGCTTTGTTCAAACCTTTCTGCACACCACTTACAGCCAAGGCCAGCTCACTTCCCACTTCCTTTTCTTTGTTCGGTTATTACTTCTTCGTGTAAAAGACAAATAAAAGTACCTTTTATTAGATGAAATAAATAATGTCTTACTCAGGTAAAGAATAATATATGGATCAGAATGTCGCTTATGTAGAGGTTCATTGAAGGACAAACAAGAAGGTGAAAACTAGTTGTCAATTGATCTGTGAAGTTCTCTCTTTCGAGATAAAAAAAATGCATTTCTGAATCGGAATGTTAAGAATGATTTTTAAACGCATAATAGCAAGACATTGTTAGAGCTTTTACAGCTCCACCTCTATTTATCTATATAATAATATTTAGAGATTAAACTTTTTAGTCTATTTTTTAATAGAAATTGTTATCTTTTTAATTTATAGAAAAATAACATTTTTATATTTTATGATATATTTAGAAATTGTCATTTACAAAAATACATTCGAACAAACTCCGTTTTATTATAAAGTTATCTACTTTCGAGGAAAAATAGTAAAATATATTTGAGAGGGTCTTTGTCGTTAAACTCGAAAAGATATACAAAAAATTGACTTAAAATTTGGTAAAAAGTTTGTGTTCCAACACTGTGTAACGTGCATGATGATGATGGTGGAATGTATATACCTAACATATTTCTCTCACATGTCCTTTTTGATGTGTCGATATGACCTAATAACTAATAAGCCACTGTTTATGAGCCAAAAAACAAAAAAAATATAACGTGAATAAAGCTGATCGCGTGTTATAATATATTAAGTAAATCATAGATTTAGTTCCTACTCCTTTGATCTATTATTGTGTCGATAATTTAATTTATACCTACTGGAATTGGGTAATGGCGGTTTGTGAATGCGACTGTAAATTAGAATGTGGGTCAAAATTGTGGAAGGTTTTGGAACTTAACTATTAAGAGGAGGACCAATAGGAGACAGTTTTATTTAGGTGTACGGGTTTGAGTTAGGCCCATTTAAGGGCCCACTTCATCATATTCGCCCACTACTAGAAAGTAGATGTTGCAGACTTGTCTTTTTCTTTCTCACCGACCATTAGTGTTGTCTCGCTCACCTTTAGCCTCTAGGCATATGAAATAGGATCTCAGTGGATTTTGCTGTCCACATTGATTTTTCTTATTATTTAAATAATTATTTGCATGTTTATTCTGAAAATTTGTATAATGTTTAATTTGTTTCCGTTTTATTCTGAAACATCAGTTAAACATCAACGTTTTCTATAATGTTAAATAGCTCATTACAAAAAAAAATAAAAAAATTACACATCTTTTTAGTTTTGTTCTTAGCAAGCGCATATATAATCTGGAACAATTTGGGCCCATAATGCCCAATTGCAGAATTTAAGCCCATGTAAGCCGGCACCGCCGAACCGGGAAATAGAAGTGAACCGGTGTTCGGTTGAATGTAGGATTTTTGATTTGGGGCAAAATGAAAAATAAGATAGTTATGGAGAATAATAGAAAAGGGTTAAGAAAGGCGACCCTTAAGATAAAATAAATAAAAAAACATTGAGCAGCACCACACCACACCACCCTTTGTTCGTCGTCTACCTGCGCCGCTTTTCTCACTCTCTTCAAATCTTTCGCAACCTAAAGAATCGTCGCTCAGGTTTGTTTCGATCTCAAATTACATCTTCTTCAGTCACCGTTTTGCTGTAGATTAGGTTTAGATGTTCAGGTAACGGAACTTAAGGTTTGGAATCTTTGAATCTGGCAAACCCTAATTTCTACGCGTAGCTCTCATAGATTAGGATTGTGTGATTGACTGGTACTCGTAATTGATTCAAGCAGGAGAGAAGAAAACTTGGATAATCAGTCTCATAATGGCTCGAAACAAGGGTTTAGCGGAGCAGGATCTTAGTAAATTGGATGTGACTGTGCTACATCCTTTGTCTCCTGAGGTCATTTCTCGCCAGGCTACTATCAATATTGGTAACCTTTTTGTATTATACATAGTTTGATGTCAAAGAAGCTAACCATTGTGCATAGTAGAAGCTAAAGATTATGTATCTCAGGAACCATTGGGCATGTTGCTCACGGGAAGTCTACTGTTGTCAAAGCTATTTCTGGTGTCCAGGTAAGTTGATTATCCCTTTTTTCACATATCTTGAATTGATCCATGGTGATGTTACTAGAGCTGTTGATGTATTGGACTCACATGATATCATTTGTATGTCCCATGCTCATGTGCAGACTGTCCGTTTTAAGAATGAATTGGAGCGTAACATCACCATTAAGCTTGGTTATGCAAATGCCAAGATTTACAAATGCGAGGATGACAAATGCCCTAGACCAATGTGCTACAAGTCAGTTCTTTTTTGCAACCCGTTTTTTATTCTAGTATAAAGTTGTGTGTGTTGAATAGTCTTAACAACGTATATGTTATTCTAGGGCATATGGAAGTGGGAAGGAAGACAGTCCAAATTGTGATGTCCCTGGATTTGAGAACGCCAAGATGAAACTATTGAGGCATGTGTCCTTCGTGGATTGCCCGGTATGATGTGTTATGGTTCTCTTCATTCTTCTTAAATTTATGTTCTCCAAAGCTTGAGATATCTATGATCTGTTTGTTTTATTGTATCTTTAGGGGCACGATATTCTCATGGCGACAATGCTCAACGGAGCAGCTATCATGGATGGTGCACTACTTCTAATCGCTGCAAACGAGACTTGTCCACAACCACAAACTTCTGAACATCTTGCTGCTGTTGAGATTATGCAACTGAAGCATATCATAATCCTCCAGAACAAGATTGATCTTATTCAAGAGAACGTTGCCATTAACCAGCACGAGGCCATTCAGAAATTTATAATGGTTTGGTTTTCTATGTCCTTTAACAATCTCCTATTACATTCTCATTTCATCAGTTGGTTAAGCTATGAGTAGGGTTTGAGTAACTTGGTTCTCAAATTTTCTGTTTGCAGAACACTGTCGCCGATGGTGCGCCCATTGTCCCCGTCTCAGCACAACTGAAATACAACATCGATGTTGTATGCGAGTACATTGTCAAGAAGATCCCAATCCCTAAGAGGAATTTCGTATCACCACCAAATATGATAGTGATTCGATCTTTTGATGTCAACAAACCTGGGTTCGAAGTTGATGAGATTAAAGGTGGAGTTGCAGGTGGAAGTATTCTCCGGGTATCTATTTCTCTCTCTTGATCTTTCAAGTACAACTTGTTTGTGTTTGCATCTATTTTCTAGCTTCATCAAGATTTGTATGTTATATGTGTATCTATCATCCACAGACAGTAGTGTATAGCACCAGTGTATAAACGTTGTCTCTAACTACAGTTTTTTCATTGTAGGGTGTTTTGAAAGTCAACCAATTAATTGAGATCCGACCTGGAATTGTTGTCAAAGACGAGCGTGGGAACCCAAAATGCACTCCAATCTACTCTCGCATTATTTCACTCTACGCAGAACAGAACGAGCTTCAGTATGCAGTTCCTGGAGGTCTAATTGGAGTTGGAACAACAATGGACCCAACACTTACTCGTGCTGATCGATTAGTTGGTCAAGTCCTTGGTGAAATCGGTTCACTTCCTGATGTCTTTGTTGAACTCGAGGTATAAAACAAAAAGTCAGGATAAGAACATCAAGTCTCTAAATTGGTAGGTGGTTAATTCGGTTTATGTAAAAAAAAATCATGTAGGTGAACTTCTTTCTTCTACGGCGTCTATTGGGAGTGAGAACAAAGGGATCAGAGAAGCAAGGGAAAGTGTCAAAGCTAACAAAGGGAGAGATTCTGATGCTCAACATCGGTTCCATGTCCACTGGAGCCAAAGTTGTTGGAGTTAAGAACGATCTGGCCAAGTTGCAACTGACTGCGCCAGTATGTACGAGCAAAGGAGAGAAAGTGGCTCTGAGCCGGCGTGTGGAAAAGCATTGGCGTTTGATTGGTTGGGGTCAGATTCAAGCTGGAACCACCATTGAAGTTCCTCCTTCACCTTTTTAAGGTGTCTTGTCTTCTTCTTTTTTTTTCATTTCTGAAAAGAAAAGATTTTTATAACTCCTCAAGAGACAATAAAACATTTTTCTTTGTCATGTGGAGGGGGGGTTTTGGAATGGAGAGTGCCTTGCGGATTAATTTGTTACTAGTAACAGCGTCCAGTTTTAAATAACATTTTTTGATACAAAATCATGCAAAACTGTTGAAGTCGAGAGCAAGATATCTAACTATAGCCACATTCTGCAATACTTATGTTTTGAAGTGTATGCTAATGTCTCCGGAACTTGGAGTAAAATAAAATGTTATATCTCTCTAAAGTAATAAGAAACTAAAAGTGAATGTAAAACTGTTACTATCATCAGCTCATGAATATATTATCTTCCATTGGTGTCGGTCCGAAGATTTCACACTATATGAAATCAAATGACAAAGGAAATGTATTTAGTTTTTAGGGGACCATGAGGACCAAATTACAACTGTAGTTTACTCATTGACATTATCCAAATCCGATTATTCTAATTTCTCAAGCAGGCAAATTTGAGATCGTTTCTTTTTATATACGTTACAAATTTCAAAACGAATATATATATAACAACAAACTCTAAGTGGAAATACAAATCAGATCGAAAAAATAGAAATCTGTAAAATAAAAAACAAATCACGAATATTTAGAATTTTGCTACTATTCTTCCATGCCTTGTCCTACACGCAGTAATGAAGCTATAAGCTGCGTATTAAAACTAATATTATAGAAAAAGGGTTAAATACAGGAATGGTTTAACTATCTTCAACCAATAGCGGCTAATAAATATTCAAAAGATATGTCATTATCATTTCAAACATTCCGTAAGCTTTGTCTTATATAGGTTTGGGTCAGTTCTCTCGAGGTTCTTCTAATCTTAATTAAATACGACGTTGACCCATTTCTACAACTTGGTTCGCTTTCAATACGAGATTTCAAACGGCTTCAACCTCTCCAAGTTGATTCAAATGGGCACAGCCTTTGATAGCTTTACCCAACATATATTGGTCCAAGAATACATTTATGGGTATACAAACAAAACTAGTGTCATTTACTCATAAATGGGCCTAACTATTGACTTTTCGTTTGTGGCCTATATTATTCGGTCCATTGTGACTTCTGTGGGTCCCTTATTTTTACTAATCTCTTATTAATTGGATCGTTCTATTACCACTACAAGAAAAAGAAAAAAAAAAGAGCTCAATTTCATTATTTGCTCATTACTAGAATAAATCTGTCGCAATGCATCTGTTTTGTGTATTCTAGGCATATCGTATGTGTAATCATTTTGTTAATCTGCTCATATTGTTTAATTTGTGTCGCCCTATTCTCATGACTGAAAGGTTATTATGTTATACTACATTAAACTAACATTAATTTTAGCACTAGTTTTATATATGTTACGTTAAAATTAATTAGTCACAAAACAATGTGTGTGATATCTTGTATATTAGAATCTTGCGGTGCGACTATCTACTTTGACTAACCATTCAGTTTAATAATCATAATTTCGACCAACCGGTTAATTACAGGTTACAACACTTAACGATACTTAAGGGTCATTAATTCAAACATATATATACTGGTTATAATAATTCTCGTAACTTTTAAAAATCAGATTTTCATGTGGTCTCATGTGTTTTGCTTCTCCTAGAATCCTTGTATTAAAGAGAAACAAATAAATCTTACATAAACTATTGTGACTGGTTTATTTCTTGGTGGAATACTTAATTAACAGTTGACAAAACATCATTAATTAACTATAACAGGACATAATTCAGTGTTAGAATAAACGAATTCGTCAAGAAACCAAATCAATTAATTCTAATTAGTCAATATTCGTCAAAATAGGCACCTTTAATCAACTATTTTTGCCATGTTCGAAAAGATTATCAATTATGTTAACTTGTTTCTTATACTTGTATGAATTATTTATACATATGTTGTCTGCGTAGATGTATGGATCTGTAATATCAAGTATGCATGGATAAATGCTTAATACATGTATGAAGAAACAAGTTTGACTTTGTTGTGGAGGAATATCCGAGCAGTGGTTAAGGCAAAATTTATGATAGATCGATCACGTCACATGCAATCATGCATTACCCTGAACTTCCTCTATTATTTAATTAAATCCTACTCAAAACATTATTTTACGTAAATATCAAAAGAAATCATGATTTTATATAACACTTAATAATTTTACAATAACATATACAGCAATCGAAGGTCTCTGGAGCTCGGCTTAATGTAAATCAAACACATTGTCGCACATATTATGCATGTACACACTTAACAGTTCTACAATATTTAACCTTTTTAATATGATGTCAAAAAACCATATTAATATATCATGAAGGCCAGTTAAAAAACGGTTCGACAATATCTTTTTTCTTCTTAAATAATAACCTCATATTTCACTTTTAGCAAGATTTATATTTTATTATGTCTCTTTTCTTAGAATTAGATTCCTAATAATCAATATAATACCAGAATTCAGTTAAAAATAAAATAATACCAGAATATATTGTATACGTACATTATAGTCAGCTTTTGGGTAGCCATGTGAACATATTAGTTATTATAAACGTATAAATATGTCCTTGTTGCAAATTTTGGTTAAATCCACCATGATTATTTTTTGTTAAAGAAAATCCACCATGAATATACAATGGTATTATTGTATATATAAATATAAAAAGAGTGATAATTTTCATAAATATCAACACAAAAGCCTTTTGGAGTATCTACGAGGGCCCTTTATAGAGAGACGAACACTGAACCTAACCGAAAACTTAAGAACAATAATTTAATGTATACAAAGACATTATACATAATAAGGAGACATTATGCAGCAATATATATGTGGCTGACGCATCACCAATTAGATGTTATGCGTAGTTATATATTCTAGATCAAACATCCTTTAGACAATTTTCATTGTAAATGATCTGGAAAACCTGAAATAACTACAAATCTTATTAATACTAATTAACGTGAAACAATATAGTTAAATCATTTATATAATTAAGCTGTGGGAATTGTACGTTGCAGAATATATATATGTGTGTGTGTCTGTGTGTGTAAGAAAGGTAAAGCAATGGGTATATTTAGTTAAATTCTCCAATAATTAATTCGAGCTTACGTCTATTTTAATTTTTAGCTCACAGTCTACTTCTATGGATTCCACATTCTCGAACTTCGCTAGCTTCCAAACAGTACATTATGGCATGCTAATAATCATCTAATTTTATAATATATGACAATAATACGTATACTAAACATATTAATTAATAGTTTAAGAAATTATATACGAGGACAAAAGGAATATATAATTTGCATAGCCCTAATAATACAGCCAAATCGTGTAAAGGTAAGATGTTACTTTCGATGTAAATCCATATTGTATTTATTTATTAGTGATGCTATAGATTTATAGGCTGAATTATGCTATGTATATGTATGTATTTATACATATTTTCTGCATTTTGTCATATTCGTACTATTTATTTTTGAATCCAACATAAAATGAAAATAAATTAGATACTTATTTCAAGAAAATTTAGGCACAGGAAATTTTGTAAAAGCTCATCGCATTTTATTAGATTCATTAATAAGTTTAGTAAACTTTTTTTTTTCTTGTAACATACTTTGTATAAGGTAGTAAAACGTTTTTTTCGCTTTTTATTTCAACAATTTGAGAAACTGTCTTTTTATTCAATATTTTTTTTCTTATATTTTGATGTTTAACTTATTGACATTGATTATACTGGTAAATGGTAATGGTGCTCAAAAGTGTTTAAATGCTGCAATGGTAATTCATACTCCTTCTGTTTCATTATAAGTGTCCCTTTAGGTTTTTGCACACGGATTAAGAAAATTAGGCCTGGGCATTCGGGTACCCGTTCGGGTACGGGTCGGTTCTTTCGGGTTTCGGGTTTTTCGGGTTTTGAAATTAGGACCCATTCGGGTATTACAAAATTCCGGGTCGGGTTCGAGTCGGATTATCCCGGGTCCGGGTGGGTTCGGTTCTTATGATTAGGAACCTGAAAATAACCAAATAACCAATGTATCTGAAACGGGTTCGGGTATTTGTATCCAAAGTAACCATATTACCCGATTTGATTCGGGTATTTTGTAACCAAACTACTAAAAAGTACAAAAAAATAACCAAAAATACTCATTTAGAGTATTTGTATCCAAAAATACACAAAAGTATTAAAAATAACTAATATTTTTTATTTATAATTTTAATTTTAATATTCAACTAATTATAAGTATAATTATAACTAATATTTTAATATACATATTTACATTTCGGATATCTTCGGATACTCATTCGGTTCTCGGTTCGGATCGGGTTCGGTACCGGTTCTTCGGATACAACAATTGAAGACCCATTCGGTTATTTACCCCGGGTCCGATCGGGTTCGGGACCCTGATTTTCGGGTCGGTTTCGGGTCGGTTCTTCGGGTCCGGATATTTTGCCCAGCCCTAAAGAAAACAATTAATTTTGTATATTTTCTATATAAAAACACAATTATCTATACACTTAACCATATTTTAATCAATAGAAAAATAATCTGCAGCATAAAATTAATAAATTTTGCATTGAAAGTCAAAAACGACACTTATTTTGTAACAAAAAAACTTATATAAAATGACACTTTTTTTTGAAACGGAGGGAGTATATATATATAGCAGTGTGTAAAATGTTGTACAATTAACAGATTATATAAAACTGTAACAAATCGAATAAGATATGCTTTTCTATCCAAAATTTAAACCATGATATATATATATATATATATATATGTGTGTGTGTTGTTCATATAGTAAATACTTCAGTAACCAATGAGAATACAGATTCATGCACATATCTATGTCATTTCTCCCATTAATATAATTTACATCCCCTATAATTTGAAGTTAGTGGATTAAATTCATGCATGCGTATATATTCTTGTACTTCCAAGAATATTGTATGTATCAGAATTTTTTGGGATTTCTATGAGTTTCTATGGGTACGCAATGATATAATCCCAGTTTTACATATGCATATTTTATTGTTTATATGATAAATATATAGTACATTGCATCTGAGGAATGAGTGCCAATTTTAATTTTAATTTTCAAACGAGTGTCTTCGGACTAATTTAGTGTATTATATGGAAGTGGCTTTTCTTTTTAATACGTCCACTACATCTTAATAAAGTGGGAAAAGACACAATAAGCTTCCAACTATTCCCTTTGTTAAACCTTTTTGCAAAAGAGAAAAGTATACCTTCTTTTTTTTAACACAAGAGAAAAGTATACTATTCAGAGATTTTTAAACATATTATCATGCAAGCTTGAAGGTAATTAATAGAAAACTTATAGTTACCTAAAAGAGCAAAAAATAAAAGAGAGACTATATAAAAATATATAAAACTATAAAAAGATAAATCGCAATAATAAAATTGGTTTTAAAATTTTTAAAATAGTTGTTACGATGTGATTTGGTAGTCGGCGGATGATTTTCAAAGCGGGCCAAAACTGGACCTACTCTTGAGTCATCATCTTCTCCACGTGGTTGAGTATATGTGAGCATGATGTGCCACGTGGATTGATATAACCACTGTTGAATTAACTTTGAAATTCATTAAATGCTTCTATTAGGTCAATAATAATAAAGAACCTGTGGGATTATTTTGAAGTGAAGATACGTAAGTTGGTAAAAATAAAACAAAATTAAGTGAAATTAACAAGAAATTCTGCTTTTCCCATCGAAAACCCAAATATGTATAGTGGTGAAGACAAGTCGGCATGTTTATCCGGATCTCTTAGGTTGGAGTTCTTAACTTATAATTTCACGTTTTTTTTTTTTTTAAAATTTCCGTTAAAAGACGTCTCTTAGGTCTCTTATTTAAGAAAAGATTCTTAAGTTTTCTTAGTTAAAAGTTAAGAAATGTCTCTTAGAAAAGTTAAGAACCCCATGCTAAGAGATCCGCAATAAACATGCCCTTAAGTGTAATAAAGTAGCTCTTATATATGTCTAACACAACCTTTGAATGGTAGGTTAATTTCAATTTTACATAACATCTTAATCTCTAAGATTTAGCATAACAACACATCTAAATTGACAACTATTATGCCTTCATTATGTAACGATATCATAAGTACTATATATATGTAGATATTTAAATCGATTATATGTAGACTCATCAATTTTATTTGCATACAATCATAGTGAAGCTCAAGGATTGGACCAAACGATCAGATTCTAGATGGTGTATGTATCTATCACTCGATCAAAAGTAATCATTTATTCTATTATCAGCAAAAAAAAAGTAAACAAAGACGCATATGGCTAAGGATTGTGGGATACTGTTCTCTAATCAAAGTCACAGAAAAAAAAACAATAATTAACAGAATCGAATAATCCTATTTTCGATAGAAAAGTGTAAATAATATTAAATTATTTCGCATTTTAAGCAAACGCATATGACAAAAATTAGGTCATAAATAAAATATTGCATAGAAGACGCAAACCACATGCATTCTGATAAGTACTCGACTCCTATATATACACACACATCTTCTCCCTCCACATCCAAATCAATAGATCTTTTTATCATAAAACAAACGAAAAAAACATTCAGTTTAACTAAATATACTTCCAAATCGATCAAAACCCACTTCAAACATTCAAACTCACTTCAGAAAAAATGGAGAATATGTTTAGACTCATGGCAAGCGAAGAATATTTCTCAGACCGTCGATGTATTTGGGTCAACGGTCCGGTAATAGTCGGAGCAGGTCCGTCCGGTTTAGCTACAGCAGCTTGTCTTCGTGATCAAGGAGTCCCATTCGTTGTGGTCGAAAGATCAGACTGCATAGCTTCACTTTGGCAAAAACGAACATACGACAGGCTCAAGCTCCACTTACCCAAGAAGTTCTGTCAATTACCTAAAATGCCCTTCCCTGATCACTACCCTGAATACCCAACAAAACGACAGTTCATCGACTACCTTGAGTCATACGCAAACAAGTTCGAGATTAAACCGGAGTTCAATAAATCTGTGGTATCTGCTCGGTTTGACGAAACCAGCGGGTTATGGCGGGTTAAGACGACTACAACTGCAGCTGCCGGAGAGGAGATGGAGTATATTTGCCGGTGGTTGGTAGTGGCAACGGGAGAAAACGCCGAACGTGTTGTGCCGGAGATTAATGGGCTTAAGACGGAGTTTAACGGAGAAGTGGTTCATGCTTGTGAGTATAAGTCCGGCGAGAAGTATAGAGGGAAGAGAGTTCTTGTCGTGGGATGTGGAAACTCCGGCATGGAAGTCTCACTCGATCTTGCTAATCACAATGCTATTACTTCCATGGTCGTTAGAAGCTCGGTAAGCAAAAATAAATATTTATTTTCTTATAACCATATAATAAAGTTTGAAACATTAAGCTAATTTTTTTTCTTGTGTATTTTATATTCGTTTAGGTTCATGTGTTACCGAGAGAAATAATGGGAAAGTCAATGTTCGGAATCTCGATGATGTTGATGAAATGGCTACCTCTATGGCTCGTTGGACAAGCTTCTATTGATCTTATCATGGCTGGTTCTAGGGAGCTTATCAAAGTACGGGCTTAAAAGGCCCAGTATCGGCCCAATGGAGCTCAAAAGCATGACAGGAAAAACACCGGTTCTTGACATCGGTGCTCTGGAGAAAATAAAGTCCGGCGACGTAGAAATCGTCCCCGCAATCAAACGGTTCTCACGGTGCCACGTTGAGCTCGTCGATGGACAGAAGCTAGATATCGATGCCGTGGTTCTCGCCACCGGTTATCGCAGCAACGTCCCTTCTTGGCTTCAAGAAAGTGACTTCTTTTCGAAGAATGGGTTTCCTAAATCGCCGTTTCCCAACGCGTGGAAAGGCAAGTCGGGTCTATACGCGGCCGGGTTCACGAGGAGAGGATTGGCCGGAGCATCTGCAGACGCCGTTAATATCGCTCAAGACATTGGGAATGTGTGGAGAGAAGAGACCAAACGACAGAAGATGAGGAGAAACGTGGGTCATCGAAGATGCATCTCAGTTGCTTAAGCCTCAAGTTAGGGTGGTTTACTGATATAAACAATATTTTATTTATTTGTAAAATGTACAGTAGAGTACAGAGAGTCCTCTCCTGAAGTCCACAGTGTTTTTTTTATTACACGCTGTATGGGCATTTTGTATAGGATGACGTGGCTTTTTACTATATACTTGTTAATTTGGCGATAGTAATTAATTAATTTGTTTAAACAGACATTGGAACAAATACAAGAGACAGAACTTCAACAACTGTTCGTTAAACTCATTAAGAGACCCAGTTCATTATGACGATTTACTTTAGGCCCATATGTAGAGGCCCGTAATCGTGGATCCCTTATCGTTCTACAGAAGATGTATTTTAAGAGATTGGGTCTTCATCCAATTTTGTGAATAGAAGAACATATCCCTTGTGTCATGTGTGTTTGCGCTACTCCAGCTCTTATGTGCACAGTGCATCTAATGTTTTGTTTCTTCAACTAAAAGGCCTCTAATGGGCTATAAGAGTGGCTACTGTTTATAATACAACACTTTGATGTCGCATATTTTCTAGGCCTGAGAAAATATCTTCAACGGAAAGATTAAGAAAAGGTAATTGATTTTGCTCCATTTGGAAATGGTTCTAATAATTAATGGGCCTAGTTGACAAAAAAATAACAATTAATGGGCCTGAATGGTCCAACAAAATAAATCAATTGGCCATGAAGTGGGTGGACGTGACATTTGTCATCAGAAAGATTCGGCCACATTCCACTCCACCGACACTCGACGGTCCGAAGACGGTAGCTTATCATTTTGACTCCATTTCATTTGAATTATCCCAAACCCATTTTGTTTTTTTTTTCTAGTAAAAATAATAATATGATATGTTTCTCTGGTATAATAATGCACACAAATAAAGAGATGTAATACTTTTTTCTTAAGAGATGCAATACTTATGTTTAAAAAGTACAATTTGAATAAGTCATGTTTTAACCCCAAAAAAAAGAAAGAAGAGTTAAATTATTTTTTTCAAAAGAAGAGTTGGTTTAAATTAGTGACTACAGAAAATAATTAAAGTTATACTTATACCCTCTTGCAGAAAAGAAATGAAAAAACGTATGAATGCATTAAAGTATCTGAATCAATAATTAGAATTTGGTGGGCATTAATTTGGTAGCACGTACCATAGCAGCTTTCACAATTAGGAAATCAAACTTCATTTTCTATTTAATCTAAATATTGCATCCTACGACGAGCGTATATCTAAAAGGTGGATTACATATTTTCACAAGGTTCGTCAGATTGTAGATTTGGTCTATCAAATTTAGAACATCGCTCATCTCATAAAGTTTTAAAGTAAATACAACCGTTCGGTTTGTTTCCACCGATCATTTCCTTATTAGTAAACTGATAAACACACTTTTAGATTTAATAGACGTATTCATAATAGCCCACCGATTACTTTCGTCTCTCTTGTAACTGAATCCGACCAAACTCGGTTCAAACAATATACATTAGAAAAATTAAATTAATTTCAATAAAAATTACAAAGGAAAACAAGGTTTCAACATTACAAAAATAAATAATTAATAAACAACGCGTCCTCTTTAAACCCTTCGTGTTGAAGCATTTCGTTATCAGTTTGAATCTTCAATTTAGATCCAGAGAAACAGATCTTTGCATTGTTCATCTCTTCATCGAAACCGACTCCTACTACGCGATCGATTTGACTCAGTGAGGCTTAAGGAGGAGATATGGGAGGTGCGCCTTCGACGCCGCGAAACACCGGTGGTGGTGATGATGTTTCCGTGGCGGAGTATCTCATTTCGACTTTCGTCGGGGAGAAATCGTTTCCCTTGGCGTCTGATTTCTGGAACAAGCTACTCGAGCTTCCCTTGAGCTCTCGCTGGCCTAGTGACCGGGTTCACCAAGCCTGCGAGCTTTTCGGTTAGTCACCCTCATGCGTAATGTGTTCAATTCTAGGGTTCCGTGTTTCTATTTCGTTGCTTCTTCCATGGATTTTGCTCTTGGTTTACTGAAATAGAAAGATGTGTTATCGAATTGGAATGTTAAATGTTTGATAATCAAAGATGCCTTTTGTTGCAGCACAAAGCAATGGATACACTAGACACCTTGCGAAACTGTTGATTCATCTATCGTGGTGTTTGCAAGAGCTTCTTCAAGCTTCTGATGATCAGACTTCTATATATAAGAAAGCTGTTAATGCTACCTATATTTCATCTGTGTTTTTGAAGTATTTGATTGAGAATGGAAAAAGTGACAGCCTTGAGGAGTTGCATCTATCTCTAGACGATAGTGAGTCCGTTCCGCATGGCTTTGTAATGGGTAATGATTCTCTTAATACCTCTTTAACCTTATTTCCAGGATTAAGTTAACACTTACGTGGTTTATTGAGAGAGTATTATTGGCAGATCAAGACATCCAGAATTTTGTTATGCATAGTGTACTGAGTTTCATTGGATCAGTTGAAGTGAGGTATGTCATGCTTATTCTATATTCTATCCATCCTTATCAATTTTAGTGGCTATTCTCCTGATTTTCATCATTTATTTGGCAAGTCCCAACTCGTATGTTCTACATCAGGAACTTCTGAACTTCATGATTGTTGCAATGTCGACACAGCTTCTCTCCGGACCATCACCTGGACCAAGAGATGTGAACCCTTTTATTGATGCAGCAATGTCTCAGGTAACATCTCAATTAGTTTGTTTTTCGTCTTTTGCATTGATTTTACCTCCGACCAATTATTTTTCTTTCTTTTGCTTCAACAATTTATAGGAAAAGTCTCTAGTTTGTCTGGCTGTCAGAAGATTGCTACTTAATTATATTTCCCGTAGTCCTCCAAATGCAAAAACCTATTTGTATTCTGATGGAGATCCACCGGGTATTTTGGAAAGAGTTGGTTCTGCAGCTGGTAGGTGTTCGTGTTACACATTGTGTTATTCTCGTACTTGTTAACCCTTTTCTATTGCCGTTCCGATACTTCATGTTATCCTGCTTAGCTTTGTGAAACGTTCCATGTATTCATGAGAAAATTTCTTTTGGATATGCAGCGACATTTGTGCTCTTGCCTTTGAACTATCTTGTAAATAACAGTGGTGACGGATCTAAACATCCACTAGCAGAGTGCAGCCTTCATGTTTTGCTTATCCTCACTAATTACCACAAGCCTATCATGAGTGATGAGTCTTTGACGGATAAAAGTGATGACAGTGCTACTTCAGAATCAGTATCTAAAGGGCATGCATTTTCCTCAGGCAATATCTTTAGCAAGGCTCTGGCAAATGCTAGAGATATCGAATGTGAGATTTTTTTCTCATTTGTCTTCATCTTTCTGACTAGGGTGACCCCTATGTGTATAGCTTAACTGTCACCCTGATTGCAGTTGACCGCTCTGATGTTGAGGGAAATGCCTACCCTGGTCCACATGTTCGTATACCATTTGCTTCTTTATTTGATACTCTTGGCATGTAAGTTGTACTTTCTTCTTAGAAAAAAGTTGTTTTTTTCTTGAGCTTTTCTCTACAGTAGCTTGTTTCTGTTTTTTTTATAGAGCTTTATCCTGTAGAAGTCTTAATTCAATAAGTTCTTTGCTACTGGGTAATCACGCAATCTGGCAATGTAGGTGTTTGGCTGATGAGGGCGCTGTCTTGCTCCTCTATTCGTTGCTGCAAGGGAACACCGACTTTAAGGAATATGTTTTGGTGCGAACTGATTTGGATACTATGGTATGATTCATAAACTCCAGTATGCGTCTGTTTCATTTATTTTTTTATATTATCTTTGGAAAGTGGAATTCCGTTCTTCAACTTTGTTCACACTGGACTGTTTTATTTGTTGAGGTAAAGTCCTTATGGTTTCATATCAATGATATATGGTATTAAAGAACATGTATTTTGATGGACAGTTGATGCCTATTCTGGAAACGTTGTATAACGCTTCGAAGAGAACATCATCCAATCAAATATACATGATGCTCATTGTACTTCTCATACTTAGTCAGGATTCATCATTCAATTCAAGCATTCACAAGATGGTATGTGCTGTTTCCTATTATTAAGATCGAAATGATATTTCTCAACTTCGTATCTTTTCTGATTACGGTTCATTTGAATAGATACTTCCTAGCGTTCCATGGTACAAGGAGCATCTCCTTCATCAGACTTCTCTTGGCTCCTTAATGGTCATTATTCTCATCAGAACAGTGCAGCACAACCTTTCTAAACTCCGGGTATAGCTTTACATTCATATATTAACAACGTTTCAATTTGTACTTCATAGTTTTACCGTTTGGGTAGTTCAAGCCTTATAATAGTGTAATCAAGTTGATAGTCAGGTATCAAATTGAACCTGCAGCTTATTGGGAGATGTATCAGTCTACCAGAAAATAAGCACTGAAGATATAAATTCTTTTCGTTTAGGCTGGGTGGTGTTGTACCTTTCTTATGTATAGAAGGCCATTTGTTTGGGAAATTAAATTGTGGTGTATATTGTGAGAATTTTTTTTCCTTGACGTTTACAGGATGTGTATCTGCAAACTACATGCCTTGCAACGTTGGCTAACATGGCACCCCATGCCCATCATCTTAGTGCATATGCCTCGCAGAGGCTTGTCAGCCTTTTCTACATGCTTTCTCGAAAGTATGCAATCAATTCCCTATCCTTTATGACTTTGCATATGTGCCACTTGTCTTGTGTAGAATGATGCTCATTATGGATCCTATGTAACTGAACATGAATTGCTTAACACAGGTATAACAAGTTATCGGAGTTGACAGGTGACAAGCAGCAAAGTATCAAAATAAGCTTGGCAGGAGAGGGTGATGACGTTTCTGAAGATCTGGTAAGGCATAGTTAGTTCAAGCACACTATATTGCAGTGGATCATCGTTATCTTTTGCTTTCTGGTTTATACTTTTACATGTTTTTTTTCCCAACTTGCAGGCGGCAGAGTTGCAAATCTTTACTGATTTCTTGAGACTTGTCCTTGATATATTAAACGCAATTTTAACGTACGCCTTACCAAGAAATCCAGAGGTATCACACTGTCATTTTTTTCTTGGCAGCATGAATCACATGTTTTTTTCCTTTTTATTCTTGCTCTGAATCCTTATGTAATTCTGGTTTCTGCAGATCGTGTATGCAGTTATGCATCGTCAAGAAGTGTTCCAACCTTTTAAGAATCATCCGCGATTTCATGAGCTAATCGAAAATATATACACGGTAGGCTGCATCACAGTTGCATAAGCTTTAAATTCATAAAATTTTAGAAAGAGTACAGAATGATCCATCTGTTTCTCAATTGCTTAACTAATCATCAATTTTCTATTTAGGTCTTAGACTTTTTTAATAGCCGCATGGACTCTCAAAGATCGGATCGAGAATGGTCAGTGCAGAAAGTTCTTGAATTCATCATCAACAATTGTCGGTCTTGGCGAGGGGAAGGCATGAAGGTAAACAAACAAACTATTGAACACTTATCACTGATATAATTTTTCCTTTCACTAGAATTATTAAAGCTCATATCATTCTTCTTTTCATTGTTCACTGCAGATGTTTACACAACTTCACTTCTCATATGAACAAGAGAGCCACCCAGAAGAGTTTTTTATTCCATACGTTTGGCAACTAGCTTTTTCCCGATGGTAACATACTTTCACTCTTTCATATCACGATGTATTAACGAAGAACACCCATCTCATTCCTCTTTCACCTTTCCTTTTTTTTTTTGTTGCGCAGCGGATTCAGTTTTAATCCGGACGCCATCAACTTATTCTCAGTGCCACAACAAGTTGAGGTAAGTGCTTCAATCGTGCCAGAACACAAACAAACATTCGATTTATGAAACTTAATGAACCTATCTACAGACATGACCTCTGCTTCGAAACTTAATGTGGATTTTTATCGAATAACTTATCCGTTGTAACATTCACAATTTTCTTTTTGCAGAAACAGTCAGAAGAGGGTAGAGAAGAAGAAGTGGAGAAGAAGGTGCAAGAGTTGATCGAGCAGAGAATCGTCTTGGATCCATAGTAGAAGAAGATAAATCTGATGTATATATTTATTATACGGTTCAAATAAGATAAATACTGAAAAGACGTAACTATTCTCCATTAATCGTGTGTAGATCCTCCTCTCTTTTTGTTTTCTATGTAATAACGAATCTGAACGTTAATGTCTTTAACATGTACTACATTATTACTCCCTCTCTTCCAAAATTCTGGAGAAGTTTCTCCGCTTCAAAAAATATAGAAAGAAAAAATTATTACCATTTTCGAAATGTTTCTTTTCACATTTGCCTTAAGCACGTGAACATAGATTAAATAATAACTGTGGGTATTAATAAAAAGAAGAAACAGTGGTGTAGATTTTACCATGTACAGATACGTTGTATCTCTCTCTCTCACATACGTTTTGTTGTCAAGAGACGCTAGGGTTTCTATCCTTGGATGGTTTCGAGCGCCTCCCTCTCTTTCCATCTATCACCCATCTCTTCTGGGCTCGATTCCCTTATTATTTAAGCTTCATTTCTCCCGCCCACCTCACAGATCTCCTCTTTCCCTCACAGCTTAGATTTTGAATCTCTGAGATCCAATGGGGTTCTCTGATTCGTGCCCTACTTCACCGGAAGCTATTGGGCACGGCGAAAGGGAAGAGAAGAGCAAAGGGTCCGATGGGGACATTGAGGAGAGTGATTCCACCATCAGTAGCAGCGTTATAAGCTTAGAGGATGAATCAGTGATTGATGTTTCCGGTCAAAGTCTGGACCTTTCTCTTCTCCACAATTCTGTCGATTCCGTGAAAGGTCTCTACTTTTTCAGAAATATGTTTAATTTGATTCCCAAATCCATTGGAGGTTTTGGGAGTTTGAAGAAGCTCAAGTTCTTCAGTAACGAGATCGACTTGTTTCCTCCGGAGCTGGGAAATTTGGTGGATTTGGAGTACCTTCAGGTGAAGATATCGTCGCCAAGTCTCGGCGACGGCTTGTCGTGGGACAAGCTTAAGGCTTTGAAGGAGCTCGAGCTTACTAAAGTCCCGAAACGATCTACTGCTTTGACCCTTTTGAGCGACATCTCTGGGCTTAAGTCCTTGACAAGGCTCTCTGTTTGTCACTTCTCCATCAGGTAAAAAGCTTCCGCCTTTTTTATGCTCTATTGCTTCGGTTCCAGCTTCTTAATTGCTTCATCCTCCTGGGCTTCTCAGCTTGCTTTGCTACCTAGCTTTGATTACTCAAAAAAAAAAACAGGTGGTGGCTTTTGACAGTTTCCGTTGTGGATCCGTGTAGGAAACGTAAGTTAGATAATCTATTGACCGTGATGATACGTCTTGACATGCCTTTATGTTGTTCTTTTGTTTTCTTTCTTCTAATGTTCAGTTTGTTATGAATGTTTTTGTTAAATAATGTGAAACTGGTTCGCTTTTTTATTGGGTTCAGGGTATTCAAATTATACTGGACTGAGTTTAACTTTGGTCTCCTCACTTGTTGCAGATATCTTCCTGCGGAGATTGGATGTCTTGCTAGTCTGGAGTATCTGGATCTCTCCTTTAACAAGATCAAGAGTTTGCCTAACGAGATAAGTTATCTGAGTTCATTGATGTTCTTGAAGGTTGCTCACAACAGGCTGATTGAGCTACCACCTGTTTTAGCTTTATTACAAAACTTAGAAACCCTGGACGTATCAAACAACCGATTAACAACACTGGATCCTCTCGATCTAAGCTTAATGCCTAGACTTCAAATTTTAAATTTACAGGTACGTGTCTCTCTGATTTTACACAATGGATACCCTGCAGGAGTTACTTGATTCTTTAATCTGACAGACCCTGGGTTTTCTTTTTGTTTGAAGTTCAATAAGCTCCCGTCTTATTGCTGTATTCCCGCATGGATACAGTGTAATTTGGGAGGAAACTATGAAGAGATGGGAGTTGATACTTGCAGCTCTATGAGTGAAATGGATGTTTATGAAACCCCGTATGAAAACAACACCATAAGTGTTCCTCATAAAGGTGGGAGTTCAATACTTCTTTCCTTTGCATTTGAACTGCGTATGCCTAATAAACTGAGAGTTTGATACTTCTTTGCTTTTAGTTTTAGTTTGTTGTACTGAATGGTGAATTCTCTGTTTCTTGTTTTTTTTTTTCTGCACGTGCGTGCAGGTTCCCACCGTAACCCATTAATTATGTCAGCTGGGGCCTCTTCCATCAGTAGATGCTTCTCGGCTCGAAAATCAAGCAAGAGGTGGAAGCGTAGACAGCATTACTACCAGCAAAGGGCAAGGCAAGAGCGCTTGAACAACAGCAGAAAATGGAAAGGTGAAGTACCTCCGGATGAATTAAATTTGAAGATGTATGTAGTAGAAGAAACTGGGAAACAGGGAATGGTTGATAGCATCTGCTTGGATGACAATTATAAACTGTTAGGAGAGTCTGAAACAGGAGGAGATTCCGTCGTCACTTCTGAAGAGCAAGAGAGCACTTTGAAAGCTGATGTAGTTTCTGACAATTCCCAATGTGTGGGAACCCAATTAAAGAGCAAAAGAGATAACAAGGAGTGCTGTGAGGTCAAGGCATCTTCTCCGTCTTCAGGAGATACAGCTGGTACTGCAGACTATAATTCTTCTTCAGAGAGAAAGAAGCCAAATCACAAGTCAAAAAGATGCTATGATGAGGATCTAGATAACCCCAAAGCTTCTAAATGCCATAGACCATCTACTGATGATATTGCTAATCTATCGTACAAATACAACAACAACTCATTTTGTAGCACAGAAGATTCTCTTCCTGACGGATTTTTTGATGCTGGGCGTGATAGGCCCTTTATGCCTCTTAGTAGGTATGAGAAAATTTTGCCTCTTGATTCACGTGAAGTCATACTCTTGGACAGGTAATTATACTATCACCTATGGTTAAATAGACTAGAGCTATCATTTATACTTATCTAGGGACTAGAGCTCACTTGCCTTTTTTTCTGTTTTATCTTAAAGGGCAAAGGATGAGGAATTGGATGCAATCACTTCCTCTGCTCGAGCTCTGGTAGCTAGACTGAAGAAACTGAACCGTTTAACTGCAGATGTAGACAACTTACAGGTTGCATCATATCTTGCTCTTTTTGTGTCGGATCACTTTGGGGGAAGTGACAGAACTTCGGTTGTTCAAACAACGCGGAAGGCAGTGTCTGGTTCAAACTACCAGAAACCTTTTATTTGCACCTGCTTGACTGGGAATCAAGACGACTTGGCTGCTCTTAACAAACAGGTTTCGGGGACTGCTCAAGATGTCAGTTTGTCCGATGTGTGTGAAACATCCTTGCGTTCTATCAAGTCCAAGCGGAACTCTATAGTGGTTCCTCTAGGGAAACTGCAGTTTGGCATCTGTAGGCACAGGGCCTTGCTCATGAAGGTACTCAAATAAAGTTAGTTATTTAAGATATACGAACTCTTTGTTTTAACCGCTAATTCCTTTTTTTTTTGGTTTTCAGTTCCTTTGTGACCGTATGGAACCTCCGGTGCCTTGTGAGCTTGTTAGAGGTTATCTGGACTTCATGCCACATGCCTGGAACGTTGTTCCTGTAAAGCGAGGTGACTCATGGGTTCGTATGGTAGTTGATGCTTGTCGTCCTCATGACATCAGAGAAAATACAGATCAAGAATATTTCTGCCGGTATAACACTCTTGGACTCGGTTTTTACCAATCAATGCACCTGCTTGATTCTCTACCTTTTCTCATTTGCTGCATACGTAATGATCTTTTCTTTTCTCAATGTTTCAGATACGTTCCTCTTAATCGGCTTAGCGAATCCATTTGCGCAAGTTCAAAACTGGAACCAGGGTGTTCTTTTTCTTCCCTGTCAACAGGTGAAGGAGTAGAGAGAGCTAATAGTAGTCTTATCCGGTGCAAGCTAGGCTCCACTGCAGCAGCTTTGAAGGTTCTTTAGTTTTTTCCCCCTCTTTAGGTTTGAGTAAACTTGCTGAATAGTTTCATATTTCATTTTCTCAGATGCGTACATTAGAGGTTTCTGGAGCTTCAGTAGATGACATTAGGACTTTCGAGTATACATGCTTAGGAGAAGTGCGGATTTTAGGAGCCATGAAACATGACTGTATCGTGGAGTTATACGGACATGAGATATCTTCCAAGTGGATAACCTCAGAAACTGGAAACGAACCTCGACGCATATTGCAATCTTCTATTCTGATGGAATACATAGAAGGAGGATCTCTAAAGGTAGCTTCTTCTTTTTCTTTCTTTAAGTCTCTGCAAACATCAATGAAGACCTTCTTCATGGTTTACTTTCTACAGGGTCACATTGAGAAGCTTTCTGAAGATGGTAAGCATCATGTACCCATGGATCTAGCCTTGTCTATTGCAAGAGATATCTCAGGGGCTTTAATGGAGCTGCATTCGAAGGATATAATTCACCGTGACATAAAAAGCGAAAATGTTTTGGTCGATCTGGACAATCAAAAAGCAAACGGAGAACCTGTCGTGAAGCTCTGTGATTTTGATAGAGCTGTTCCTCTTAGGTCTCACTTGCACGGTTGTTGCATTGCCCATGTCGGAATACCTCCTGCTAATGTCTGTGTCGGTACGCCACGGTGGATGTCCCCTGAGGTCTTCAGAGCAATGCATGAACCAAACTTTTATGGACTTGTACGTTTCTCCAAAACTATTTTGTTCATCAAAGTTTCTGTTTTCTCATCTTCTCGGTTATGAATTTGCTTGTGTTACCTCAGGAAGTGGATGTCTGGTCCTTCGGGTGCCTAATCTTCGAGCTATTGACACTACAAAACCCATATTACGATTTATCCGAGCTTCAGATTCATGAATCTCTACAGGTTTGTCCCACGTTTTTTATTACCACTGATAGTGACTTTTGCATGAGCTATGACAACTAACAAGGTTATTCACTTTTTTCTTTTACCAGAAGGGGAAAAGGCCAAAACTACCAGAAGAGTTGGAGACATTGATCTCTGAAACAGAGGAAGCAGATGAATCAACCAATAAACTGCGTGAAGAGTATGACCTAACCGAATCTGATTTGGACACAATGAGGTTTCTCATCGACGTGTTTCATCTTTGCACGGAGGAGTCTCCTTTAGACCGTTTAAACGCTGGAGACCTCCATGAAATGATTCTTTCACGGACTAAAAGCAAGTCTCCTGCAGGTACTACTTCCACTTCTTGAAAAGAGCTCAAGCCTTTGAAGCTTGAAGAGAGAAGTTTAAAGACTGACCTCAAGTCTTTTTAAGTTAAAGATTAAGTTAAATATTTGTTAGGCTTTAGGGTTTATTTATGAGACAAAGATTTGGTCTCAATCTCGTGAGATTAGATTCATGGCCACCGATTAGGGTGTCTAGGCCTCGTAAGCTTGTGCGAATCAGAGAACAAATAGGCTGTGAAATTATTTCTCGTTACTTGTTTGTTTCTTCATCTTGTAACCTTCAGTGTATCATTTGTTTTGTAGACACCATTGTATCATTCTTTCAGGTTTTTATTTAAACAAAGAGCATATGAACCATAAATAATCGATGCGACAACATTTAACTGTCTTTTTGTAAGTTAATTGCAATAAGTGTTAGTGCATAATCATTAGTATTCTTTGACATAACAGTATATTTGCATTTTCAAACCTGCACATTTACATATAATAACATGGAGAGTGACCTCAACTTACATATAAATTACTATTTATTGATTCGAATAAATAAAAAGACTGATAGATAGATAAATAGAAATTGAGAAATACATGCAAACGTGAATCATATTACATTACAAGAAAAAGGTTGGAAGCTATCGAGACTCGGAAGAAGATGACACTAGAGAAACCCTAGGAACCTGAACAGGAAACTCATGAATCTCATCGATCCATGGATTAGTCTTCTCCACCTTGGATGGATCGATACTTCTCAAAGCTCTCCAAACCGCACTGTTACACTTAAAACCTGACCCAAAAGCAATCTGCCAAGTCCTATCTCCTCTCTTGATCCTCCCTTTAGCTTCACTATACGCAAGCTCATACCAAAGGGAGCTACTCGAAGTGTTCCCAAACCTGTTCAAAGTCATCCTCGAAGGCTCCATATGCCACTCAGAAAGATCCAGATTCTTCTCAACCTCATCCAACACTGCTCTACCTCCCGCATGGATGCAGAAATGCTCGAAAGCTAGCTTAAAATCAGGAATATAAGGTTTTATTTTCTTGACTTTAAACACTTTTCGAGCCACTAGTGTCATGAAAAAGAGAAGTTGTTCGGACATAGGCAAGACAAGCGGTCCAAGCGTGGTGATGTTCGTTTTGAGAGCTTCTCCGGCGATAGCCATTAGGTTTTTGGAGAGTGATACACCTAATTTGTTGTTGTCGTTGTTGTCTTCACGTTGGTAAACGCAGTTAAAGGCGTTATCGTCAGCACCTTTGTGTGTACGGACAGTGTGGATTAGTTGATACTTTGAGCGGCGGCGATCGGAGGAGCGGTTAGAGAGGAGAACGGCGGCGCCGCCCATTCGGAAAATGCAGTTTGAGAGAAGCATTGATCGGTCGTTGCCTAAGTACCAGTTTAGGGTTATGTTCTCTGTGCTCACTACCAGTGCATATGAGTTTGCTTGAACCTGCATGAGATTAAACGAATATTTTTGGCATACTTTGTTACTTTTAAATCGGTTTTCACAATTTTGCTATTTATCAATGTTAATATAAAATAAATAAAATAGTTAGAAAAAAATATAATGAAACGCGTTAAATACATGCATGGCACCATATGTGAGACCTTACGTGTATTTATATTTTATGAAAACTTATACTCCTAAAAAGACTTGTTGTCTTGGTGATGTTGTTCAACAAACATTTCCTCGATTAAACATAACTAAGCAAGACACGTTACCTATAAATTTTGTTTAACTAAGGTTAATAGGTCCGAGAATATCTACCTTAATTAAAGGCTTAAACCATCATGTTTCCAAAATATTAATTAACTTATCTTACGTTAAATTGGTCTTACATATGATTCTTTTAAGTTTAAAAGAAAACATAATTCTATAATAAAATATCAATCATTGAAGAAAAGAATATATGTATTATCGAGAAAGGATTAGCCAAAAAAACTAAATCACATGATTTAGTCTTCTTAATCATTTAATTTGTTAAATAAATTGCGATTTTCTGTTTACGGCAGCCTATTTATGTGATTACTAGTACGAATAATCATGGTAATTTAAAAATAAAAATAAATAATAATAATCATGATAATTATTGTATATATTTTGACAGGATGTACAGTTATGCAAATCCAACCTTTACATGCGAGTGCGACACTTTGGACTGACCGTAAGTCCGTAACATTTATGCACTCTAGTGTTTTGTTTTGTAACTATCATATGTACACACACGGCCATTGGTACATACTATAATGTATACAAAATCAAAATAAACTTGCTATTAATGCAATCTATAGTTTTTCAATTTTCGCAACTACCACCTACCTAGAGACTGAAGAAAAGCCTGGCACAAACTTCATAAATCTATACGTGCTCATAATGAAAGCTAGAGTTTTTTTCTTTTACCATTGTTCATATAAAAATCAGCAACCAAAAATTAAGACATGAGGTGAAGAAAACTAGAAAAGTCCCAACCTCTCCAACTAAAAAATGTATTTAATATTTTTCAGATTCTTTATTTCTTATCAAATATGGTCCTATTGAAAGCGAATCTTAGTATGTATATAGTAATAACCAAAAAGACGCAATTAATGGAGGGAATTTGATAAATAATTACCTGAAGAAGCTGTTTAGCGAGATCAATGGAGATAAGACCAGCACTACAACCCATACCACCAAGATTATAGCTCAAAATGTTTCCTCTAAGCTTATATTTATTCACGATCATAGCCGAGAGAGAAGGCGTCGGATTAAACAAGCTACAGTTCACCACAAGTATCCCAATATCCTTAGGCTTCACTCCAGTTTTCTCAAGCACTGCGTCTATCGCTCCAAACATAACCGTCTCCGCTTCTTTCCTCGCTTCCGACATACATGGATTCGGCGGTTCACGTAAGAGAGCCTCGGGGAAGTAAGTCTTCTGCCCTAAACCGGAACGTTCGAGGATCTTTTGTTGGAAAGCGAGGTTTTCTTCTGTGAAGATACCTGCACGTTGAGACCGGTCCATGAATGTTTCTCGTGTGCATATTAGAGAAGGGTCGGGTTTGTAACAAGCGAAGTCGAGGAGGAAGACTTTGCGAGGACGGGTTGTGAAGTAGAAGGTGGTTAGAAAGATAAGAAGAGCAGCGAAGAGAGTGGACGAGAGGAGGTGGAAATGAAGGAGGTGGTTGAATAAGAGAGTGAGATCGGAGAGTTTGAAGGAGGAGGAGGAGGTTGCAGCGAGGAGGACGGGGAGGAGGAGAATGTAGACGGCATTAGAGATTAAATAGTGGTAACCGAGTTTAACGTATTTGAGACGTACCGATAATAGGAAGTTTGGGAGTTTTTGGTTTGTTACATCAGTTGATGAATTATTACGGTTTGTCTGCTCATTTTGAATGTGATTCTCATTCATGGTAGCTAGCTAGGGACGAGTTTAATGTTTTGATGTAGAGAAAGAGATAACTTATGGCCTAAAAAGTTGGGAGAATTATTGAGAATTTATAGGCAAAGTTTCAGAAAGAGAACGAGGCAATTTAATAAATTTAGGTGTGGTACGTTGTCCCTATGATTATTGTTGTGGAGCTGAACGAACTATAACTATGCATTGACTCGGTTTTGACCGAAACCGATGTTTTATATATATGAATATACATATTTGACAATTTTATTTCAATTATTGCAACTTATACCGGAGCTATATAAATATGAAAAATAATCTGAATTTTCAGTATGAGATTCTCAATTTCATAAGTGTATATATAGATTGTGTATAACTTTGTAGTACTTATATGTATTCCTCTTTCTATTGCATCAATTAGTTTATGATTTAAAGGAATAGTATAATACTTTTTTGTGTCCTAAGATAAACAAATTTTCATCATGTGTGTTATATTATCCTCCAAATTTACAGGGAGGACTATTTTGAATAGTTTGTATAAGAAGGTACAACTAACTCCAACCAACGCTTAATGGTTCAACAATGGCGATTTAATGGAATTAAATTTGCCAGATGGGGCAGTAGGGAGTGAATGGGGGGATGAAGTAATTTACTGATACACCCTTGAGAGTTGAGATGACTGAATTATTTAGTACTTTGCTACTCTTTGTGTTTTAGGAACAAGAGGCCGTTCTGGGTCCACTTTGTTAACGATGGCGTAGGATTTATATAATATTTATTGTTTTGACAAAAATTATGTTTATGGATCAGTTATTAAAAAATTATTGTATAGGGTTAGTAATGGATTTAGATTTTTTTAACGTCTAGTATTTAGTAAGATTTATATTATAATGTATGAGTATACGTGAGGAAGAGAGTTGTTGAACTACGCAGAAGGTAATGCGAGGATTATTTCTAAATGTAAGTACAAATATTGTGTTGGTGAAGTTTTGTATTACGTGAGTATTCACACGTGTTACACTTTCCACCTCTTATAACTGAGTTACAAATCGGGAGGGTATTTTGATTTTGTTAGCTCTTGGACCAAATGGATTTCCTAGATAGTCGTGGAGTTATTTGGTGAGAAAAAAATGATGCAACAGAGCTCTGACTTCACTGCATCTGCAGGTGTCATCTCGCGGTTTGCATCTAAGAAAAATATACATCTTTCAACAATTGATATGATGACACGTGCATAATATGGATATGTGAATACGTACGTGAATAAAACGATCATGTCTAACAATTATCTTGCCGACTTTAAAGTCTAGTTTTGTTCGGGTAATAGCATGGTATGTTTATACGTAGCTCACATATAAACGAGTTAAAAGTCAATAACATCACAAAGACAAAAGAAACATATTAAGGTGATAAACAAACGTGTTTAAGAGTTAAAGATGAAGAAATAGAAACCATGGGGTCCTTTTAATTGAAAGAACATTGAAGCCAATCATTATCATTATCATCATCAGCACTACCTGTTTGCGTAACTTGGTTATCATCTTCATTAATTTTGTTGATTAGTAAGCGTTCACAAACTCTGATAATGAAATAACATGCTACACTAGTGGCTACACATTAACAATTGATAGAGCCATAGTATATCTTAGTTCTTAAAACTAGTGATAAGGAAGGAAAAGAGTGTATAATCATTATGCGTGATTCAATTGTTTCTGATCTTTGCTAGTTGCGGCGATGACGGATGGTAGTTAGGTTACTAAGAATGGCGAAACATTTAGCATTAATGTTATGGAGAGGATTATAATTGTTATAAATTAGGGACCACATATATAAATTGATATAGTTTTAGGGATGAGAGACTTCTATTGGCCTTTGGGTTTAGATTCCTCACGTCGAACATACTAGACTATGTGAATATGTAATATAGCATAAACTATAAGATAATGTTGTGAATTGCGTGTCGAATGTTTGTGGAAAGGTTGTCCAACCAAATGAGTTATTTGGGTAAGAAGATAATTCGTGGAAGAAATAACCATCTCTATGCCCATTCTTTTGTTGTTTATTATTACTATCTTTTTCATCCTTATTTAGGTTGCTGTCATATTTAAACCCTAAACAAGTTAAGTATGTTTTTTTTGTACAACAGTTACTTATGTTTCATGTAAATATCTACATAGGAAAAAAAAGTTCATGTCGATTCATTTGTTTCTTGTAAATCTATAGTTCAAGTTTAATTTGATATCATGATGGTTTAGTACGTACAAATAAAATGTTTGATACACCATCGTCATGGATGAATTACGAATATACTTCTATCATTAGTGCATGGTTTATTTTTCATTATCATTGCTTTATATATTGTATATTTTATTATTATATCTTAGCAAGTGCATCATTTAATTATAACGTAATCTTCTCAACATTCAACAACTCTGCCACGAGTAAACATTAACATTTAGGTGGCACCCAAAAAAAGAAAAGAAAAAACACTTACAAATAGGGAAAAATGTCTTTTTCAACATCAACATTTTGTGTCATACCCTTTTATACCAATAAATCATAAGTGCATTTTTTTTATAAATTTTCTATCCAAACTTAACATAAAAATTTATTTTGACTAACATCACATTAGTCAACCGTTATATTAGATAAAACGACATAAAATGGACTTATTTACCATTGTGCTACGACACTTCAATTGTTTTCTTATTAAATCTAAAATATCTATATTTTGATTTTTATATTTTTCTTAAAAATAAAAATAAACTTTTAAAATAAACAATGTTTGAATAAAAACTTAAATTTTAAAATAAACGATGTACTAAATCAAAACTTAAAATTTAAAATAAATATTGTACTAAATAAAAACTTAAGTTTTGATTTTTTTATAAAAATATAATCACTATTATATGTAGATTTTTAAAATGTGCAAATTTCTCAAATAAACATTTTTAAAGTTTTTGTTACAAAAATTTACCTCAAAGAAAAAAATGACCAAATAAACCTTTTATTTTAAAATTATTTTATTTTTTGGTTTTTTCAAATGTTAAATCTCACCTCCAAAACTCCAACCGTAACTCTAAACTCTAAATTTAAATTAGTTAACCCAAAGGGTAAATGTATATTTACACTTTTAATAAAATCTGTTTTGATAACAATTTTTAGGTCTATTTTAGGCTATTCTTCTTTTAAAATTTAAAATTAACTAACTGTTTGAGAAATGCCATTTTTAAATTAGATTGGATAATTTTTGAAAAGTTATTTTTAATTTTATTACACGTGTAAAAGTATAAAAGCTTAAAATATATAACTTATTAATATAATTATAATTTGTACTAAATATAATTTGTACTAAATATAATTTGTAAACAAAAATATTTTTTTCTTAGAATATATATACAAATCAAAATAAAGATCCTTTAAATCTAATAAAAAAATAATAAATGTCGTATTACAGTAATAAGTAAATATGTTTTATGTCTGCGAGACTATTTTGCACTTATTTGTTCGAGTATAAACAGTCACGGGACAAAATATTGGGGTCGAAAAAATACTTTTCCCCTTAAAAGTTAGGCAAACACCTAATATATACTAGTTACTTGTTAGGATCATTAATTATTCGAATTGACACTAATTTTCGGATTTTGAAGGTACGAGTGTAACAACGCACTGATATTTATAACGCATGGATTTATCATTTATGTATCTGTTTTGAGGAATATGTTTCTGATGTCCGATTATCATGCTTTAATTATTACTATGGAAAATGCGATTATAAATTGTTATGGAGAAGTTACATGCCACTGATTAGTAATCATGAATAAGTTTTGTATTCCATGAACCATAAATCATGGACAAAATGTTAGTCTCCATTTTTATATTCCTTTACATAAGTTTTCTTTGATTAGGTTGGTGCTTGAAAGTCTCTTTTTGATCAATGAGAACACAAAACAGATTGCTACAAACATTAGAAGAACTCTTCAATCTTCACAACACTTTTTTTTTTAAATGTAATACATAACCAAAGACTTATATCTTGCCTGAGAACCCGACAACCCGAGCACAGACAGAGAAACCATGTTCTCTGTTAGTCTTCATGAAGCTTTGTCTCATGCACCGCACCCCAAGCCTTTGGCTTCTGATCCTTTCATGATCCTCAGTCTATTGCAAGTGCATATAAACATTCTGCAAAACCAAACAAAACCCATAAGAATATGTTTTTGTGAAGTTCTTTTTTTTTGACATATATATGATGAAGACTTACTCCCATGGAACATCTCCAGTGAGCATCCAGTCACCATCTTTATCTTCATAAGTAGGCACAAACTCTGAACCTTTATATCCTTCTCTCTCAAAATACTCTCCCACAGAGAAACTGAACATTATCTCTAAGGATTTGAGCAACTCTGAGTATCCTTTGTAACAACTCAAATCTATTTTTCTCAAGTATGGTGCACCATCCATACTTACTTTCACATAGACTCCTCGACCACCCTCACTATCAGATTCATTCTTCTTTGTCTGAATGATGTTCTTCCTGAAAGATCTAACTGGTGGCCATCCAACAATCTGAGCCCTGCAAAAGGAAAAAAAAACTTTCAATAAACTAAAGTTTTTCTTCATCCCCAAGTAAGATTCAGATAAGTTATGTGTTTAAACTTACTTTCTTGGAGGGTACGTTTCGGTTTTCAACGTTGAGGATTCGGTCTCATTCTCAGTGTCACCTTGTAATGCTCTTTTATTGCAAGAAACTCTTTGTCTTTCTTCACATAAATTGTCTGTTCCTGGTAGTCCCAGCCTCAGCTCGGTTGCCTTTAGGTTAACAAACTCATCCATTTTTCACACAGGAGAAGAAAGGGAAGCTATCACTTGAGAGAGATTAGAGAAGTTTATGGTGAAGATGAAGATGAGACTCCAATACTCCATAGAAACTGAGTGTTTTATAGAAGTTAAGGACAATGAAGATAGATTGATTGAAGAAACTGTTTTTCTTTATTAAGGACAAAGGAAAAAAAAACAGGGAAACATGCGAAGCTTGTCGGTAGCAGTAACAGCAACTTTGAGGCAAAAGTGTGTCCCATCTTCTTGGGGACATGTGTGGGACACACTTCCTCTTTCTCCCAACTGTCCAAAGCTAAAAACAAAACTTATCTTTCGTTCTATTGATAGACGGTGCAGATCATATCTTTAATCCCCACCACATGTGGCCTGCCATGCATGTGTTCATCATCTCACTCTTGATCTCTCTGTCTTTCAAAGCCAATAAGCTATCAGATTTGCTCATATTCTTTAATTCTGGTGATAGATAAGTCTACCTAAAATTGTAGCTTAGTGTTTCTTTTTGCGTTGTGTGTAGCTCATATTTGTTTCGTTGACTTCAGCTTCAAGAAACAAATACTTTAGGTCTTGTTAGAGCCAAAAAATAGAGCCAGTGACACAAAACTTGTATTTGTTCTTTACTGGATTTTGTTAAATACCACAAGTTCTTGTCTCTATGTCTCTGAACTATCAACGATCATGGCATGACCAGGTCACACACGTATAGTGAATCTGAAACTGTCACGACAAGACATCTTCCTTTAGGTTTTACTAGCTCAAGGCTTTAGTTAATTGTCAGCAACATCATAACAAATGGGGTCTTTGTAGTTTTTGTTTGGAACCTGAGAGATAGATCTTCAATAGATTCTCTTTGTCTTTTGTTTTTGTTCATGTTACAGCGTGTCAGTGGTTGTATTCAGGTTGTATTCTACTATATGCAGTTCCTACTCTAAGGTGGTAACGTCTTCGACAGAACTTATTCGAATTAAAGCCGATTTAGGTTTTGGTTCGATTTGGTTATTATGGTAACCGAATTTTTACATGCATCTTGGTCCTAATTAACCGGTCTTATTTATAGAGAGTGGTTAAAAGAGTTTACTAATATATTATATTTTTGTAACTGAAATCTAATCTATTAAATTAGAATTATATTTTTATCTATTGATAAAATGTTGTTAGACCCCTAGACTTGTTCCTTATTTTGTTAATAATAAGTATAATTGATCTTAAAATTTGATTAGAGCATCCACGTCGTTAAAGTTTTCCCTACATATTGTATTATATATATATATATATAACTCATTTCTTCTAATTAACATTTAAACCTAGAAAATTAGATAAATCATATAATGACACATAGGATATTAGTCTCTCTAGTTGGTTATTAAAATAGGTAGCTAGCCATAAGGTATTATCAACCTTTTCTGCACTCATTATATGCCATAAGGTAGCTAGCCTACTTCGCAATTTAATTACAAAAATACAAATATGTAAACATCATAACAACAATGAAGTATAAAATTTTAACTTTTACAAGTAAAATATAGTCCAACAAAGAGTATTATTAGTTGCTTGCCCAAAAAGATTTTTAAATTTAATACACTTCAGTAATTGTCATAGCAATGAACTGAAAATTTCTTAGCTACGAAAACTAATCATAATAAAATACTGAGAAAGAGAAAATTATGACTAAATGAAGAAATAGTTCAAGCAAATATAAACTAGAATATTTTTTTCAACTAAACAAATTACATTTTTTTTCTTTTATAAACCAATAACGTTTAAGAACTATAGTCTATGGTATATAGTAACCTAGTGAACAAAAAACAAAAGTATACTAACCTTTTCAAAAAGAAAGAGGAACAGCTTCAAAATGTAATGAATTATGAGAAAATCCATCATTAGCCAAGCTAACGATGATACGTCCTTAATTGTATTTGCCGACATGTTAATCAAGACACCTGTCACTAATGTATTTGCTTGTCCTACAAAAGATCACCAACCATCATTTTAACTGTCCACGTGTTAAAATGAAGAAGCGGGTCCCATCTAAACATGGAATCGCCAGTGATGCTTCTTAGAGCATCTCCAGTGTAAAACTTCATTTTTTTCTCCAAAATAGAATAAAATTAGATATGAAGTAAAAATATTCCAATCCTACTCCATTCTTCACTTCATAATGGAGTCATGAACAAACAAAAAATAGATTACTTCATTTATGGAGTAAACTTTAAAATGGAGTGAGATATAGAGTTGAGTTGAATCATTTGTTACTTTATATTCACTTTTATTCTAATTTGAAGAAAAAAATAGAGTTGGATTGGAGATGCCAAACACTATTTTCTTGCAACTGGATTAGCTTTCAAGACTAATTAAATGGGCTGGGCCGACGCAAATTGGACTTATTTAACTTCGACGGCGTTGTGGACCATTCTAATCTTCTCGCTGTACTACTCTAACCACCTAAATTTTGTCCATTTTCTTAAGCACAAGGCCAACTTTATAATTTTTATCCGCATATAAAATTGGACAATTTTCTCCAATAGTTCTTTTTAATTTTTTATCTCAAAATTAATATTCGAGAAAATAACTGGATTTTTTTTATTATTTTGCAAGAAAAAAATTCTATTTTTTTTACAATTTTAAAACATCAACTCCAAAACTTCACGTCATAACTCTAAACCCCAAGTCTATATTAATTGATATAAAAATATATAATTATATATTTACTCATTTAATAAAATTCATTTTGATCATTTTGTCTTTGAAAGCTATTTTTGTGGCAATTTTTAATAACTATTCTAAGTATTTTTCTATAATATTTAATTTTACTTAATCTTTCTCATTAATTTGAGGGATATGTTCAACTACCAGCATTTAACACAATTTAATAATTTTGGCATATGCTTGAAGCACATTGCCTATATACTATTGTTTCTTGATTGTATAGTTCAATTGGTTGGAACCCCGCGCTCTCAATGTCCTCTCAAAGCGATGGCTGCGGACTCAATTTAAAAAAAAAAATAGTAGAAGAGTGGTTTATGCATACCCTAAGGAATAATATTTTATTATTTGCGTGATGAGCATGTGTTTGTTATGATAAATAATATATTTTCAAAGATTTATGGCCAGAACTGAATAATTTATTGAACCTGTTAATCTTTGGAATTATTTGGACAAAGAGAATATCTTTACGGGTCAAATGCGATCAAAAAGGCGATTCCCCAAATCTCTTGTATGCTAATCTCATCCCACTATTTACCTAACTTGTGATTCTGCAAATCGTCGTTGATCTCACCGTTAAAGTTTTCGGGATCACCCAAATATCGGATGTTTTGGATCCCAACATATTTGATTACGGTTTTACGATGATTATAAAAGAAAATTGTAAGTTAATTAATCTCTTTGAACAAATAAATATTATTTTATCAAAACCAAATAAATATATTCAGTATATACATGTAAAACTTTGTGGACCACCGTACTCGTAAGAACCGCCTAGCTAACGGAAAAATTAAAATTTTGAAGAATTATCTATAGTAGAAAGGGAGTTTAATTAGTCAATTAATTAACTAATTTTTAGAATTAAGTAAACGATATAAATTTCAAGCAATGGTACTGTGGTTAACCCCCACCACGAGTCTAGACTGTTAAGAGTTATGCCAACATATAGAATAGATATGTTACAAAAAAAAACATACAGAATAGATATTAGATATCATAAGCGTATAGTGGCAAATTCTCGCATATTTACTTAATATTATAAAGTTCAAAAAAAAACATTTGTTTAAATGGGTATTACAATGAATGTACATAACCTAGTTTAGAAGAACTAGCTACGAAGTTTGAATTTTAGTGGTTATATATGTACATAAGCTATCCTCTAATCCACCTTTTTCTTTTGAAAATTGATATCCACATTTTGAATCAGAGTTTTTCTTCTTTTTTAAAACTGAGGCTTCATTTTGAATTAGAGTTTTCATATGATATACCAATATGCATGAATATATGTATAAATCATACATGAGGTTTGCAGTATATATGTTTTAAATAAATGACAAAAATTCACTAAATTCGATAACCACTTCATTGGTTACTCTAAACACATATATAGACTGATGATAAACAATTGCTTGCGTTTAATACTGTAGAGTTTGTGTTGACGTAAAGCAATTTGTTTGAGTCTCGCAGGAGTTGTGGCTTTCACACAAAATCACAATATACAGTTTAGTCAATGTAAAAATTTACATTCTAGTTTTAACCACGCGTTGATGATTGGATGGTATATGACGTTCCACAATAATCTTAAAAGTTGTGGAGTCGAATTTATTACCCTTAGATTACTCTAATGTGTGGCTTTGCGATATGAATATTTAATTTCTCTTGTGAGCAACCGGATCTGATAATCAAGTCTTTGGAGATTAATCGATTGGGTCACATCTCACTAGATATCTCGGATCAACAAAAAAAATTATATAGTCTTTTAAACAAAAAAGGCTATCTGGTTTTTTGTCGTTTAAGTTGCATGCATGCATGTCGTTCGGATGCATTCTCTAAATATGAGAAGTATATACCAACACTAATTTAGATAATAAAACTTAGGCCATCTTTAACCCGGTCTCTTATTATGGGGTTCTTAATTTTTTTTGACCTTTTTTTTTTTTTTTTTTTTTTTTACATTTTTCCGGATAAGAGACGTCTCTTATGTCTCTTATTTAAGAGACGCTTCTTAAGTTTTCTTAGTTAAAATTAAGAAACAGTCTCTTAAGAAAATAAGAACCCCTTATTAATAGACATGCATTAATCATGCTCTTAAGAACAAAAAACTAATAAATGAAGACGAAAAATAAAATCAAAATGATCTTTGTGTGGTAGAATTGTGAGAGTTGTGGCCTTTTTAGGTCCATATGAAAGTACACCTGGTCCTCACACATTCTTATCTTGCAGGTTAATATGCAGCACATATATACCTTTAATAATAAGGCATTAATTTCGACGTGATGCATATAACTTTCAGGCTTGGACCATGCACATCTGCATATGTGTGTGTATAAACATAGATATTAATTCGCGATGTATAATCTGGATTACACATCAGAAGTGGTCTCAATCTTGAAATAAAAAGTAAATACGGGTGGTCTCCGAATATTCATATATTCTTGTGATTGTTAGTGATATGCAGATGTGCATGGTTGCATGCATTCGTTCAATCTCATTAATTAAAGCTTCGCATATAATCCATTTACTAGATTCTAGAGCTGTAGCGATAATAATCTTTTTTAAAAAAAAAATATTATATAATCTTTAAATTAAATTTGTGAAATTTTTGTTTTAGTAAAATAGTTGATATAAAAGCTATATGATGTAAATTGTCTTAATTTAACAATAATATAGATGCATGCGGAAATTGGTAGTCATGTGTCGATAATATATATATTTCACAGCTGGTTTACAACATGTGAATGCCATAGTGATCAACTGTTCCGTATATATATTGATCAGTAAAGTAGATACATATATATATCAGACAACTCAACTCATATATTTTTTAAAAATGGGGGGGTTTTGTTGATTTGAAAACTCATGTGAGTCTTTGGGATAGAAACAAAAGGAGAGAAAGCAGTTAAAGAGAGGGATGTAGACAAATCAAGGAGCAAAAGTAGGGTTTTTAATATGTTTTTGCCTCTGAAATTTTGTTGGATGTAACTTGTCCCTTCATAATCTCCATGTTTTCCTTCTTGTCAGTAATTTAAAATATGTTTTTTAAATTTATGGCGATGTTTTGTACTCTTTCTTCTTTGGATTTTCATGCCACTCACGTCCTCTCTCGATTCCCTTAGGGAATTTTCGTTTTCGGGTTCGAAACCCTTAACAAATTTAGAATCAACAAGCTTTTTGGGAAATAAGTAATGCAAGTTAAAAAAGAAAAAAAAGCATGCTTTTTATTTTCTTAGTTATTTTCAAGTTTATTGAATATACGTTGGTCACGGTTAGTACATGCGATATCAGAAAGATATTGCTGTATTCAGAAATTCCGTCTTGTTTTTTAAAACTACAAAATGAATAAACATAATTTACTTAGTTATGCAAATCCTTTAACAATCTTTTTTTTACCTAGTTGGTATATACCATGTGTTGTAAAAAATAGCATGAAATTTCGAGCCTAATATTGTATCAAGGAAGCGTCTTTTCAACGTTTTATATTATTATCATAAAGTAGTGATGTTATTAAGTAAAGTTTTTGACATTAGCAAAATATTTTAGGACTAGACTAGATGAGTCACCAGTTAGCATTAATAAATATCATAAAACTAAAATAAATTCCATATTATTCATTTCTTTTTATAGTTTCCAAATAAATCAAGTTTTACTTATTTTCTTCTTTTTAATTTCAAATAGAATAATGAAATTTTATACTTTTTGGATCAAAAATGAGATTTTATACTTAAATAACAAAAATAATGCTAAACTTTTGATGACAAATATTTATAGTAAAATTTTGTTAGTATTACAACTGAAAATACAAATAATGAGCTTTGTTACAGTTATACGTTGTTGTATATGGTATTGCCAACCATGGATTAAAAAAAGAAAAAAATCTTCCTCAAACATTTAATCGGGATTATACATATATTGATTACATTAGGTAAATAGATTTATATTAATAGATTCAAGCTTTAGGTTTTATTTTCGGCTAAAAATATTCAAAAAATTGTTAGGCGGTAAATATGTTTTTTATAAAAACCTAGCGACTTGCCAGATTATTTGACGTCTAGACGAGACTAATCGTTAACAAATTATTAACTTATACTAAATCGATTGATATAAATTAGTATAAATCAGTATAAATCAAATTTTTTAGTTGTTTGGGATAACACCGAATTACCGTCTGGATGAAGTTTAGTCTAGACGACGTTTAGTGATATTTAGAACCTTGCTTAATATAAATAATAACTTCATCTTCTTAGTTTCTATGAATACTATATTCTTGAATACGAGATCGATATAGTCAAAAGCCATCAAATCATCTTCATCAACATCATATAACAGATCACTACAAATCTGCCTCTCGCAACAAACGGATTTTCATCCACACAACAAGAGATGTATCATTCATCATAACATCTAGTATCAGATCTTATATAAACCAAATAACATGGCCCTCATATCAACCAATGAATGCCACCCCGCAAAATAATATTATTTTGTTTTAACAATCGATTTAGTATGAATATTTGGCCACACAAATGCTTTGATAAGACTAGACTTTTACTACAAACTATAAAGTGGTATAGATTATTATGTGTATGTTTACTTTTCAGATTAAAAGAGTAATGAAGCGTTTGTAATTTTGTATATGTCTAGACTCCAGATACACATTTCGTTCAATGTATATGTTTGTTTTTAATAAATAAGTACAGAAAAAGCATTGTATAATTTATTCTGTGTTGGTGGTATGAGAATAATTATGTGGATGTGATATAATTATTTACAAGAGGGCTACGCTTTTATTGTGGGATGAATAATTGAATCATGTGGATGTGATATGCATAATTGGAAGGTTCCGGCAAAGAATCTTACGGCGAAAATCAAACTAAACCTATATAGTTGAAAAAAATATTATATTTGGAAGTCAAAAACATAGTTATATTAATAATATGTGTTATCTCTAGTGATACACTCTCATATGAGATGTCTGTGACTTCACCACCAAAATGGCGGGTACACTTCATATATCTCTTTCTTAAATTAAATGAAATTATCGCGATGTTTACCAAAAGATTTTTTTAAGACATTCCAAATTTACAACTGGTAATTATATTACAAATAAAACACACACACACAAATGATACAAAAAGATATTTTTAATATTTTAACTTTATCTTATTTTTAGAAAGTAAGCCTAGAACAATAATTAAGAATGTCCTAATCAAATTCAATGCAATCATTTACAACCAACAAAATAAATCACAAGAAAGATTCAATAACAAATTAACAGTAATTATAAGTAATAGTAGTGATTAGTGTAAAGTCGAACATGTTCACTTCATCAAAGGGTTGAGATTCATCCACGTGTCGAGACCCACTTATTAGCCAAAAATCTCTTAAATACGATATACACATGTAGCTACCACCTATAGAGAGATATAATATAGACTCATCTCACTTTGTATTATTTGTGTGTGTGTTTTTTCCACCTTTCTCATCACCTTCACAAGAAGAAGAAAGACATTGAGAAGAAGATAGGTTAACAATGATAGGCAGTATCGAGCTGAATCTTAAGGAGACTGAGTTGTGTCTTGGTCTTCCCGGTGGAGTGACTGGAACCAAGAGAGGATTCTCGGAGACACTGAAACTCAATCTGAACAATGAACCTGAAAGCAAGGAAGTTCTTAAGACTTATGACGTCGTCACTAATGTTTCAAAAGAAAAGAGTACATGTCCCAAAGATCCTACCAATCCTGCCAAGTAAATTTACCATTCTCCTTTTTCTATTTATTTTCCGATGATCCTCACTTAGTTTTCCTTTGCTCATCCATCTTAAAAGGAAAACTATATAAGATTGATAGACAAAATAAACTCTTTCCTCCAAGTCACAAAACAATTATAAATCACTCACTTTATAAAAAGAAGCGCAACCCATCTAACTGATGTGTCTATACGGTAACAACTGGTGATCGATAGCTAACTAGAGTGTATAGGAATAACATATAAATATGTAGAAACCTTGTATAACATAATGGTTTCCCATTTTACTGTTTATATAATTTTATAGGGCACAAGTTGTGGGATGGCCACCGGTGAGATCATACCGGAAGAACGTGATGGTTTCGAGCCAAAAATCAAGCAGTGCCACGGAGACGGCGGTGTTTGTAAAGGTTTCGATGGACGGAGCACCGTACTTGAGAAAGGTCGACTTAAAGATGTATAAGAGCTACGAAGAACTCTCTAATGCTTTGTCCAACATGTTCAGTTCTTTCACCATGGGTATGTGTATACGTTGTAAATATATTTCTTACTAGATATACGATTCCATGCATCGTATAAATCAAGCTCTTTAATATTATTGTTGCTAAAAAAAAATAATTGAAGGAAAAAATGGAGGAGAAGAAGGAATGATAGACTTCATGAATGAGCGGAAAACTAGGGATTTAGTGACTAGTTGGGACTATGTTCCCTCTTATGAAGACAAAGACGGTGATTGGATGCTCGTCGGCGACGTCCCTTGGCCGTACGTCTTCTTCTTTTCTATAATTTTTATTGATCATTTTAATAACTCCTTGTCTAAATTTTTCTTATTTATTAGAATGTTTGTTGAGACATGCAAGCGTTTACGTCTCATGAAAGGATCTGACGCCATTGGTTTCGGTATGTATTTGCTACCAATGATTTTTTATATTAGCGCTTAGTAGTACATCGTTAAACAGTTTGATATATACATCCGTTAAACAGAATTTTTGATAAATACGAAAACTATACTCCACTTACTAACGTAGGTGACAAAATTACATAACCAATGTGGAAATTTAAGTTGCTTAATAATTGTAAAACATTTCAGCTCCGAGAGCAATGGAGAAGTGCAAGAGCAGAACTTGAAGTTGAAAACGTAAGTGGTCATGATCATATATTTGATTAACACATTTATGAGTGTTAATTATGTTTTCTATGATGAAAAATATTGTTCAATATCTACTTTTTCTTTTAATTTTCTGTTTTGATCTGAATTATATGTGGTATGTAGATAATGAACCTAAGTAAATTTGTGAGACGTTTGTACTGAAAAATATGTAATAATTTGAACATCTTTTTGTGTTCATCTTTCTTTTTTGCTAAGAGTGTATAAATATGACTAGAAAATGTGTTATATTTAATGAATGCAAATATTTATTGACTGAGTTGAATGTTCGGTTCGCACATCTTGAAACTGAAGATTATATAACGAGAATTTGACCATGAGATACAGTTTCTCAAAACTTAGTTTTCAAACCGAATTAATTAGAATGACAACACACATGTACATGTTATATCATATCGAATATAATTATGAATTAGCGGAAAGTATTCACTTTGTTGGTATGTTGATTTGTTGGTACATAAAGTGATAACTGGCTTTGGCTGGAAGAAATAAAATAATAAATAGGACCCATAGGGAAGAGGGGGGAGCAATGCCATGTGCATCTTGATGGATCTCTTGATGAAATCACCTTTCATTATATTTTCATTTCTGATTATATTAATTAGGAATATTAACTTTTGTACCAACCAAATTTTTAGGATTAAAATTCATAATTATAGGCAAACTTATGTCCATGTAACCAAATTAAATGTTACAGACAGTGACACGTATATGATCTAAGATAGGTCTTCGATTTCACAAACTTATAGATCAGAAATTAAATTATGCAAATAAATTAAATATGTTTATCCGACATTATAGATAGTATAATAGTTAGGGGCCATTTTTATGGTGGTTACTATCATATGTCTCTTAACACTGATATTTAGCTTTATTAATTTTGATGTTCAATGTTAAAAAAACATCAGGAATGTGTAATATTCACAAATAGTTATAATACATAAAGAAATCTGAGAATGTAAATTGATAATTGGGGAAGCACATGGAGTTCCCAAACTAACGAATCAAAGTTTCATAAATTTATCGCTTCAACGTTACATGCATGCATATATATAGAAAATATGTCTAAATATGTATGTGTAAACACAAACATTTGTACAGTCAGTTACGTTGAAATGTTCGAGTATAAGTAGTTTAATATTTATATCAGCTACTCGGATCAGGCAGATGCATGTTCGATGTTTGATGGGGTCAATAATTAATTTGACAAAGTTGACGCTCTAGAGGGTTCTTCAAGAAACTAAAATTAACGTTAATATTCTTAAATGGCAAACATATCCATTTGTTCAACATAATATCGAAGATAAATATGAAGTTTGAATGGAGGATTCACACACAGCTACACAGTTACCATTATTATTAATACTAACCCGTTATATGTCTTTATGTATTTTGATTAACATGTATCGTCACTTATGAGTTATGATACATGTTATTCTTTTTTTAATTGTAAGTTTGATTAGCCAAGCAAAGACAATATTAAAAGAATAATATTTTTGTCCTTAGATACTCATTTTCATCATGTGAGCGATGGGAATGCTCTAAAGTTCTGAGTGAGGCGAGTTGTGCCATTCGCCAAAGACCTTTGTGAAAAGAAGACTAGTAAGAGCATGAACAAAGGAGGTTCTTAACGGGTGGGACCCGCTGATTCCCTTAAGAACCACCTCTTAAATCTCTTAATTAAGAGGTGTTCTTAGTTGGGTTCTTGCACTGTTCACGGGCCCCACTGACACGTGGCGGCCCGTAATTGATCCGTTTTAATTTTATTTTTATTTTTTTTTAAAGAAAAAAAAAACAAAACTAAGAACCCCTTTGGAGCTTTTAGGGTTAATCTTGCTCTAAAAATCTGATGAAGGGAGATTTACAACTTAACAGGCCCAAGCCCAATAAATGTACAAGGACGACTTACAATGCTATAAGCCCATCTGTTCAAGGTGTAGTTTGCTTCTTCTATCGGGAAATCCAGCGGTTTTGAAGATCAGTCCAAACCTTAATGTATACCGTACAGAGCACCATGAGTTCCGTACATGTCTTTAAGTGAATAATAACAAAATCTTATCTTCGTTTTTAATTTAGGGGGTCATTAAGTTGTCAAATCATAAAGAGATTAAACATTAACATACCAAAAACCTTGATCCTAATAATGAAAATGCATGAGCAAAATAGATTTAACAAAGTATCTAAAAGTCATTTCATTCATCAAAAAAGCAAAACAAATGCAAAAAAGATCCATCCGCATACATAGAAGACAAAATCAAAGCAAAGACCATATAACGATGGAACACATTCCCCAAGTAGCAGTATAAGCTCTTCTTCACTTGAGAGGAATGAACCTGGAGGAGTGGGTAGCACCAACACCAGGCCTACCGTGCTTAACCGGCTTGTATGAGATGGAGAACTCAGCCAGGTAGTGACCAATCATCTCAGGCTTGATCTCAACTTGGTTAAACGTCTTTCCATTGTACACTCCAATGATGCTTCCAATCATCTCTGGAACAATGATCATGTTCCTCAAGTGGGTTCTCACTGGTTCTGGCTTCTCACCTTGTGGTGCCTCCCTTTTCTATTTATCAAACCCAATTAACATATATTAAAATCAAACATAATTAGTCTTAAATAGCTAACTAAAAATAGATTTATCTTCAGCACCTCAAAGCTAAAATGTTTTAAACTAGTGTCTGAAATGTAAACAAGACAACGTATCCAACACAATCTGTCTGAAAATGTTTACCTAATCTAGTACTAAGAGTAACATCACCAATCACTCAACTACACCAACAGAGAGATAGAAATGACTTACGGCCTTACGCAGCTTCTTAATGAGAGCCATTGGCTTCCTGGTTAAACCTCTAGAGAACCTAAAACCAAATTTCAAACAGCGACAATTCTCAGAACAAAACATAAAAACAAATCTCATTCTACGGTTTGATGTTCTTCTGTGTGTGTGTTTACCTTCTGCGAATACGAGAAGGGAAGAGCTTGACAAGATCATCAGTAGACATGTCAAGAAGAGCATCGAGATCGACTCCTTTGAAAGCAAACTTCTTGAACGTCCTCTTCTTCGGGACTCCTGCAGCAGCAACCTCTGGTTCCACATCCGCCTACACAGATAGTTTTTTTTAGCAAACCAACATGATAAGACAATGATGTTAGAGACTGAGGATGGAGAACTCACCATGGTTAGATCTCAGCAAAAGTATAAAACCCTAAACGGCTAAATGCTTGAGGATGTTTTATTAGGTCTTTGCAAAAGCGTGAGCCAGATTCTTGCGGCGATACAAATATATATGGGACTATGTGTGTTAATTAGGGTTTCTCGGCCCAGCCCACTACAGTTTTTTTGAAGTGTTTCAGGGCCCAACTTTATTTCAGTCCTACTTGGAAAATCCTAGTATTATCAGGTTATCTATATTCTCTCTATAGTCCATATATTTGTTTTTTTGGAAATTGTATAACCTTCTATAATACAAAGTATATATATGAACCATTTAAAATCCAAAAACTGATTGGGAAATTGAATAACATGAGACTTATAAGTTACATTATTATTCTTTCTATGAAATCTATTTGTGAAATATCAAGAGATTCTTTATTTGAGTAACATATTGTAAAATTCATTATGAGGAAAATCATCCCCCTAAGAGGTATGTTCCAGTTATGTTAGTATTAACTTATAAAATCTGATTTAAATACGCATATTAAGTAAGAAGAACATTTGCAAAATCCATTTATTAATTTATTGTAATGCAAAATAGCTCGAAATTAGCAAAAGACAACAATTTTTGAAAGGCTTGTTAACAATATATCATCACTTTGTCGCTTGGGCCTTTTCGATTTTCTTGATGGCATCGGTAAGTTGCTTCTGAAGCTTGGGCCTAGATGGGTCTAAAACAACATCAGTCCAAACTGAACCGGGCTTGCTTAATACGCTCGGATCCGAGTAAAGCTCGTTAATGGACTCTGCATCCGGGTTAAGATTACTGACCCGTTTCAGACATTCAATCTCCTCTGGATCCACCAGAAGGTTACTATCTCCAGACTTCCACGCTATAAGCTGATCCAATTAATCCAAGTTTTGAAAGTAAAAAAAAGTGTTAGTATCCGTTAAGGTAAAAGATAAAACGTTATTGATATAATGACTTTGACGTTTTTACCTTTGGAGGACCAGCAACAGGATTGGTGCAGTAAAGCCTAGCGTTATCAACAAGCTCACAATACTTTGGAAATGCATTAGCAAAACTCTTGTGTGATTTGAGCTGAGATCTCACTCTCACTGCTCTCTTCACCATTAGAGCTCTCCTGTCATATTACAAGCACACAATAATCCAATAAGATTCGAACATTAGCTAATAAATGTTTTTTTGTAACCTAAATTAGCTAAGATATGTTTTGGGAACATAAATTTTATTAATTTTTTTTACCGTATGCCTCTTACTACGGCGAGATAAGCATCACAAACCACACCGACCAGCTCGATTCTATAAGGTTTCAAGTTTTGTTGTTTCCCATTTCGTTCGGTTTCTTCTCGTCTCCAATATTCTTCGGTTACTTTCCCGTCTTCGGCCACCTTGTAGCCTGCGCCCATTCGATATCTATGTTTATGGACATTCCTAGCCATTGTGATCATTTGTTCCACAAATGGCTCCCATGATAAGGTTCCATCCATTATCACATCACGTCCTTCGTTTAATGCTGTTACTAGTAAGGACGATGCAGCATCGGTAGATGATTGGTGCACCTGTATATAAGGAGCGACCGAAAATATGTAACATGTTTAAGAAAATGAACATAATGCATTCTTTAATTTTTATATTCCACGTTATATGTAGTCCGTTTGTTATATAGAACTAAGAGATTTTAAAAAATAATAAACTTACCAATTCAGCAGTTTGAAGCATATCGTCGTGGTGACCTCTAGAACTAAGAGCTCTATAGATAACATCAGTCTCCTTAAACGCATCCGCTTCTATCACCACTGCGTCGCCACCTGCCTCCGACCAAAACGGCCTACAAAAATATAATTTAGTTGGCTTTGTGTATATAACGAGATAAATACAAGCTTTTATTAAAAGTTTACTCTTGGAGGATATCTTTGAGGACGGTGCTCTTTCCGGCGCCCATTCCACCGCCCATTAGGAGAAGGACGGGACTACGTTTGTTGTGAGCCACCGGAGACATCACTTCCGTACAATGCGGCTCAACGCTTCCACTACTGCCGATGTTGATGGCTTTCATCTCTTCTACTAGTGTTGAAAATACCCTTTTCACCTTTAGATCTTTTGTTACTCTCTCGAACCTCAGTTTCCTAAATTAATTATATTAAGCATCAACATTAAATGGTCAATAAGTTGTAAAAAGTTTTTTTTTACTGTTACTTATATTTAAAATAAATAAAGTTGGAATCGTTAAAGCATCAACATTGGTTAGAGACTCATACAGTCACTTAAGAAAAAATATAATTATATTTTTTTCATAACCATTATAATTGTTACACTTTGTATTTGAGTTTTCTTAAATTATATATGAAAGTATTTATAGTGGTAATCTTTGACAAGAGTCTCTCACTAAAAATGATAATAACATAATAAAGCAAGTTTTTGAAAATTTGAAAGTTTCTTTACAAAGAAATTTTTATATGAACTTTTTGAGTTCTGAATTTTTTCATATTATAATATTATTATTTTAGATGAGATATTTAACGATAAATTTCTACCACAGAGACTACTTTCTCACTTTTTATAATTTTCATTTTTTTCATTAGGATATCTCATGGAGAGAATACCATTCCAAATAGCAGCATTATTATTAGGGATGATGTTTAAAACAGTTTTTCAACAGAAAAATATTTTTAGAAAAAGAGGTTCGAAAGAAATTGTAGAAGCTGTCACCATGGTCCCTCTGCAAGGAAATTAATGTTTTGTAGAGATTATATTTACAGTAGTTCATTTTCTATTGGCCCAGTTATATTAAAAAAAAAATCAAAATTAATTATGTCACTTAATACTATTAAAATACTAATAAAAATTAATCTAGAAACCATGTATGAGAGACTATGCGTTGCTGCTCTAAAAGGCTAACAGTGGAAGAAGCAACGCGCCATGATTACGCAATTGATATAGTTATGTATATGCATTAGTCAACCAATGTATGTCTATCTATACATGTTGTAATTGATAGTTATGAGACCATGTAATTAAAATTATGGAATATGGAACAAGCCAATCACCTTGTCGCTGCCATCACGAAATCCTTGAGTTTTGGTACTTTCTGATCCGACTCGTCGCTTAATATCTGTCATTGTTGTGGAGAAATAAATTGGAGAATATTTACTATTTATACGCATTATTGGAGTTTGGTAATGGTCTAACCTACTCCACCTAGCCGAAAGTTGAATATCAGCAAAGAATCAAATAAATAAAGTACAACTTTTGAATTATTCTAAGATTACGAGATATATCATGTTATCAGGTTAATAAGTATGTCACCTAGAATATAAGTAATTTAGCTAATACAAATACATACTTAGAAAAAAATTACGCACGACATTTTGATTTTTATATGAAATGTACCTGAGAGATGAGGGTGGAGGCTTGAGTCCAGTTGAAAGCAAAATACGTGAGGATGCATCTCTCAAATTCTTCAAGGAGATGAATGTAGAGAGAATCAACCTCAGCTTCATTGACCAAATACTCATAAACATTCTCATCATATCCTTTTGTTTTCATTAAATATGCATTTGCCAGTTTGCATAGTTGTGGGCATTCATTTGGATCATCAATTCCTAGCTGCCTTGCTGCATTTTTCATATATGTTAATCAAAAATCACATGTTATGCAACTATTGTTATAGAAAGAAGAAATATAATTGCCTACATAAAATATTGAAATTTTACAAAAGGTCACCCTTTTGTGAAAAAGGTCTTTCTGGCATTTATGGAGAAACTAGTACGTGTATCTAATCTGTTAAAGCCTCCATCACCATAAGTTATAGACTTGCGTAAGCGTTAGCTTTTCAAGTATTCAAGTTAAGATATTTCAAAGTATAAACATAAGTTATATTAATTCGTTCCATGTGCAGCTAATAGTAGTATCATTATTTATTTTTCGTCTTCCCAATAAATACTATATTTATTCTATCCTTATAATAATCTTTCTTTTTACTTGAAACTATTTGAAATTTTTGTTTTCGGGTTAATGATTAGCAAAGTTCATTGTTAAAAATGTATGAGAGGTGCAAGGATACGTACCAACATAATAAGAGAATCTCTCTAGGTTTGATCGTCGACTTGAATCTTTCCTCTCAATCAAAGGGGCTATTTTCTGATCTTTATTCCCCATACAAACACCTTGATGAGTTTTCCTGCGGCGAAGGAATGATTCTCCGGCGTAAGCAGCGGCGGCCACGGCAAGACCACCAAGAGAAGCAAGGAGGAGGAGACGTGTAATGTTAACTGATTACATCCACCATTAGAGACATCTCGCGTTCCTTCTATAGCAAACAAATTTAACAAACCAACAAGAGAGAGAAACTTCAAGAAGAATATTTATTTATTATCAAAGTGTTATGTATTTGTCAAGTGGTAAACGTAGGTAGAGAGACAGGACAAGCATTACCTGAAGATAATCATTATTGCCATCATAGAATTGAAAAGTCTTAAAATGCGTGTTTGGGATGAAGATTGAGACTGTGAGGGGAGGCACTAACTCAACACCCTTGACTTTTTCTTGGAGGATTTTATAATGTAAGTTTTGGGTTTTCAATATTTATTATTTTCCAGTACATAGTAGTAATACTATATTATTATTATTATTATTTGAAATCTATATCTTGCCTGATAGAGTCCATTCTTCTTATGATATCAGTATCATTTTAAATGTCAATACCGGTTTTGTTAGGTATCCCACCTCTAAAACGTGTTGTAACATTTCACTTACTTACAGTTAACTTTAAGAATGAAATAAAGAGTGCTATTTACTCGGTAATAAATGATCATGCAAATCTTTCACATAAGTTGCGTAAAGGTACCACTACTTAATTAGTTCTAAATTAATAACCACATATTTCATTATTATTTTTGTAATTCAGTATTTCATTTTATCCTTATCATGATTATGACAACACTGATCCACCACCACATCTTTATCCTTACCTTATCATGATTATGTTCTCACCTTTTTCATCTTTAGTCTGATCGTTCACTAAACTCGTGTCACACACACACAAAGAAAAAAAACTCGTGTTAATCGATAGCAAAGTGAATTTAGAAAATGTTACCAGGGCAATAAAGACTATAAAGGGTTATAAATGCACAAGTTTATAACAAAAAAGAAGGCTAGTTTGTGTATGTCAAAATTTAAAAATCTAAAACGCTAAATAAAACGTGATTCACTCACTCCCTCACTAAATGGCGATTACAACATTTTATCCAAACAGATTCCAGAATGATTTAGGGTTTTTACCTAAAATAACCGGATTAAAAAAATGGATTAAACTTGGAGCTTTACAAGTAACATAGGCAGCGATGCGTCATGTCATGAGAGTGTCGGCATGGTCAGTTACTACTAAATTAAACTAGTAACAAAAAAAGAGCATTAGATTTGTGTAATTATCCAAAAAAATATAGTAGGAGCAGAGCAGAAGAATAAAAAACTGGAAAGATTAATTATGCCGGGTGCTTATAGTTTCGAATTATATAAAACATCTATGTTTAAAAGTTGTAGATATACAAATCGTTTTTAACTTCTTCAACATAGTTTTTTATTTTATTTTTTGGTAGTATTAGAAAGAGAACAAGACAAAGCGATTCATATTCATATTCATATTCATAGTGAAGAAAGATTCAAAGCTTGCTACGAATAGCAAGGTACTTAGTATGGCGACCTTGAGCTATAAGCTTACCATTCTCCTTCTTCCTCAGCTCAACACTCACAACTGCTACTGCTTTACCCACACGCAGTGCCTTCGATTCAATCTCTATCTCTTCCTGTACAACAAAAACAAAACATAAACTAAAATGAATCTTGGTTTCTTCCTGAATTTATATGAATCTAGAAAATCAAAACTAACGTCAAGGAAAGCAGAATCAAGGTAAGAAACATTGATCTCCACCGACACTCCCGAGTGTGAAACTCCGGTTGTGAAAATCACAGCTGATCCTATCAAGTCCACCAGAGTCGCCGTTGCTCCTCCGTGTAAGAAATTGCCTGCGTTCTTTCCTCCACCCCCCCCAATATTCCAAAAAGAAATCAATTTTCTCGAGAAATTGAAAAGAAATTAGGGTTTTTTAATTTACCAGGAGATGAGGTTGGACTTTCATGGAGCAGATGAGTCGACCAGGTTCGATGAGATCTACTTTTATACCTTTCGTCACGAATCTCTCGATGAATCTGTGTGGTAAATTCGCTACTTTCGATTCCATTTCCTCATCTTTCTCCACTCCTTCCAGATACTGCTTCACCAATTCAAGGTTCATGCTTTCCCTTCTGACTTTTTTTTTTTTTTCTGATTCGAATTTTTTTTACTTCATCTCATTCTTAAAGGCGCACTTTTTTGTATTCTACCTTTTTTATTTTTTTACGTTTTTTTGTATTTAACTACCAACAATATTGCTTATGTCTTTATTTAGTCTGTAATATCTTTTGAATTAGTTGTAGGTTATCTCTAAAATAAGATTTTTTGAAGTTTTTGTCACAAAAATAAATTTTGAGAGAAAAAATGACTAAAATATATTTTTTTTTTTTGAAAATTTTAATATTTTTATTTTTTCTTTAATTTTTAAACCTCAACTCCAAAATCCTCACCCCATAACTCTAAACTCTAAGTTTATACTAGTTAATCCAAATGTATAAATATATATTTACATCATTTAATAAAGTCTATTTTGGTTATTTTTCTATTTTGGGTATTATTTTTGAAACAAAAATTTTTTTAAGTCTATTTTGATCTTTATCTCTTAGTGTGTTAGTTGTATCTTATCGTAATTGTCATAGAAGTTAAAAGAGAAAAAAATAAAATAAAATATTTTTACAGCAATATTTTTAACTTTAAAAAGTAAAGTTTCTTCAACCAATTTTTTATTATCTTTATCTTTAAAATCTACATAAAATATGATTGGTAATTTATATTATTGTAGATAGAAATTAAAGTAAAGATATCTGCTACGATTCATCCCCGTTAAATTAATTTAGCATGAGAGTAACATTATTATTAAATTATTAATTATAAAACAGAATTCATTATATATATTCATATCACAATTGTAGGAAGCAAAAGTGTGTCTATAGAAGAAGAATGTTGGAAACTATCTTATATTAAAAACGAAAAGGAAATTCATTTGAAACGTGGAGAAGAGAAACTCTCTTACACAAACTGTAATCGTAATTTCTTTTTTTTTTCTTTTTTTTATTGATAAAAAACATTACAAATCCCAAATTCATTTGCTTCATTTCTTCGTCTCTCAGTGTCCATTAGACGACGGTCTGTACTCAGTGTAGCCATTAACCCCAGGCGAATAACTCGGGTATGTGTGATGGTATGTTGGTGTTGTATCTTCCAAGTTACTGTTCCTCATAGCTAGATAAGACAAGTCCATGTTCGCCATTTGCCACTGCGTCGGTATCAAACCATCCGCACCGTATGCTCCGGCTGCAGAGACACGTGGCATGTAATGGAATCCTTCTTCTCCGAAACTCCTCGACCTGCCACTAGACATAAACTCACCTGAGATGCCTAAATCAGCACCACCACCACCACCATGGTAAGCGTATTGGCTGTTGAACAGCTGGGGTTGTGAACTGTATATGTTTTCATTATACGCCATGTTGCTGCAGTTTTCGTCTTCGAGCAGGTCGTTGATGATGTCAAGGTGAGGGAACTCGTCGGTCATCGAGCTTTGTGCTTCTTGTTGTGCAATCTCAACATTAATGTGGTTCACAGATCTGTTGCTAGTCACGGCTGGTGTGTAAGGGTTGTTCATGCCCATGGTTACAGAATTTGAACTCCTTCCTGCCCATGTAAGTGCGTCTTGACTGAAAGGGAAGCTTGACTGATGAGATGATGACGGTGCTTGCGAGTAAGATGATGATGGCAATGTGGTTGGGACAACTCCATGAGAGCTTGGGTGGTGGATGAAACTAGATGTTGAACCAGGAGAGTTACCGACTATGGCGTGTTTATAGGACTGAGGAATGTATGTTTGTTGGTTGTGTACCGAAGAGTCGGGACCTAGGCGACCAGATGAGCTAACCGACCGAGGAAGAGATGATGTTGATTGAACAGAAGAGGAGGCGATGATAGGAGCGGGTTGCATCGCACGGATTATTGGAGCACTTGAAGGCCTTGATATAGTAGTTGTTGTTGCAGATTGTTTAGGTGCAGAGATCTTTTGCATATCAGCTCTGAGACTAACAGTTTGCGACTGAATATCTGAAGAAGGCCGCACTACTTGACTTGATGAAGGTGGTCCAGCAGCTGACGTTACCTTCCTATTTGGAACAGCGTCTGCGTTTGAAACGCTCCTTTTCTCCGGCTTTGATGGTGAGTGATTCTTGGCAGCAGTTCTGGGAGAAGAAAGTACAGCAGCGCATTTCACTTTAAGCCGATCCATGTCAACCGAGTTCACAACGATTTGAGCAACGTTGCGTTCCTGCAAAAGGAATTTGTAATAATTCCATCAGCATCGCACTTCTGAGAACTTATCCAACATTAAAAGCATGAGTGACCAACCTTCCCAACGGGACTCCGATTCCGAGAGCTCTCTGGCTCCTGGATGCGGGAGACAACAACCCAATCAGATTCGGACGGCGAACTCTGACTCTTTGATTCTGTTCCAAATGTTGAAGGTTGATCATCTGTTTCATTCGCTAAGCTCCGGGCATCAGATATCATTTTTGCTTGGTGGTTCGTTCCTCTGCAAAACACAAGGTGTCTTATAAGGAACAGTACATACAGAAGAAGCAGAGGGATGTGAAAACAAACTTACTTGTCTGGTGACTTCTGGTTTCGGAAATTCAAGGCATTCCCTTTGTATGACCCATTGGTAACCCCCGACCGGATAGATTCATTAGAACAAGTTGAGGAACTATCATCCACTGTGGACTGATTCTTTCTTTCTCCAATTCCATTAGGTGGTGTGGATATGGAAATGTCGCTCCCTCCTGATGGAGGAGGATGAGTTTCCAAGGTGTCGGTACCCCAAAGAACCGAGCTACTGTCCCCATCTTCTAAATCAGGGTGAAGAATGTCGACCGAACCATCCGCAGAATCAGATATGTCTGACACATCTCCAAGAATATCAGTCTTTTCAGCTGAGGATTGTGCTTTCTCTGTAACACAATCCTTTTCCTCCTCATCATGTTGGTTCTCCTTTAGATCCTTTTCATGTGATGCAACAGTCACCTTTTCTACCTTACTTTTGTCCTTCCCTTTATTTTTGTTCCGTTTCTGTTTCGCCTATGAATGTTCAACAACCAAAGAAACGCTCATCATCATCCAACAAGCAGGTGGAGCAAAATTAGATTTTAGTAACAGCAGAAAGAGTATCACACCTGTTTCTTTTTAGATTTCTTCTCTCTCTCTGCTGCTCCTCTTTTGGCCCTCTGTTCGGTTTCTGCCAACCACGCTTCCTCTTCCTCACGAATCAGTTCTTCCTGCCTTTTTAGCGCAATAGCTTCTTGATATGCAACCTCAATTTTGCTGCTGCACTTCTCAGAAATATTGAAGTACGATACATAAACACATCAACGAAGAACAAATTGGAAGACAGTATAGAAACATATCGTGCATTTTTACCTGAAGATATGGGTAAGAACAAATATCTCCACGGTTCGTCTACCCAACTCAGTTAAACGTCTCTCATCACGCTCAACGACTTCATTGTTGACCTCTTCTCCATCATTGGCATCCTAGTTTTGCACCCAAAACACACAAAAATCAATACAACGTAATTTTCTTTTCTAGTGGACAATGCAACACGTCCTCTAAGACAGAAAAATGATAAGACAAACGACAAAAATAAAAATAAAACAAATGCAGATACGATCAGAGATAATGGAAAATTTAGGCAAAAATAAATAATATATATATATATATATATATAATGAAACCAACCTTTGTACGGTTTTGGGGACTTTTATCCTCATGTGTAGGCAATGGTTCTAGAGCAGCTCTCTCTAGGAGCAACAGCACATCATCAACTAATACGAACATATCTTTGTCCACACTAACAATCGGAGTTGGCAATTTCTTAGCATCTAACAAACTTGGCCTAGCTTTCTTGTTCTTAGCTTGGCCTTGAAGAGCCTTCAACCCACTATACAAGGAATCCATCACCAAAGTGGATGTAACCTCCTTCTCTATGAAAAAGTGTTTTACAACTCCTTTTAGTATAACGTCCATTTTCTCTCTAGACATCCGACGCCTACAGTTTTGGTCCATCCCTAACCAGAAAACACCGAAGCTGCAACAAAAAACGATATCCATTTGGTTTTAGTAAAAATGCTCAAATTAGAGAAAGATATCACCATAAATATAAAAGTAAGGCAACTGTACTATACTAGATTGGTGTAAATTTGGGCTTCAACACGTGTGTGAACTAAGAAAAAAGACCACATCCTCTTTAAGGGAATATCTGCCCCAGCCTCTCAATTTCCTTGGCTAACAAGACTTTTACATCAGAGATAGTGGAGAGCCACAGAAACCAAAAAAATATTTAAATTTGAAACTAAAGCAAATTTATATAGGACTCCAAACGCATAGTGGAAAACAAGATAATTCTTAACATAGCAAGGTTTCCTCGGAAGAAAAGGAAACCACAGCTACTTCCTGCTCACTTATCTTAACTATGCTTACATTTCCAGAATCTAAAGACTTAAGGTACAAGTTGCATTGTGAAATACCTCGTCCATCTTGCCTTGTCCTCTATCAACCTCCCAAGCTTGCTTCTTTTCTCTTCCACAAAACGTCGGCAATGTTGCTCTACATTATTAAAATACACCCTAACCAGCTCTCTCCTATAACCGCAATGAAGGCAGCGAAAAGGTCGGTCCACCCTCTCCCTGCAAGGACCAGTTATAGGGAAATTATCCACAGCACATAATCAGTGACACCGAAAAATAAAGAATATCACATGTGTTTTAATGGAGAAATTCTGGAGCCGTAAGTGAATGGAAGCATAGAAAAATGGACGTGGTAGTTTTTTACTCGGGCTCTACATAGAGTCAACTTTGCAATACCTGATCACCTGAACTTGAGCCTCAATTGTAAGAGAGTCAGAATCATCTATGAACCCTTCATGTAACTTAGGTAACTCCATAAACTTTTTCCATCCCCAATCATGCTCTTTCTTCCAAAAACGGTGCAGCGTATCTGCAAGAGGTGAGTTCAGTTGTCTGCATATTTAAAGGGCCAAGAAAGTTAAGACTCGGAAAAGTCACCTGAAAACTTGGATTTCTTTGAATCTTTATTCACCACAGCTATGGTGAACTGAGCGAAATGACTCCAGCCTGATCCAAAAATAACAAAAAAACATACATAACCAGGTATCCAAAGAGAGAAATGCAGCCACGCTGAACAGTGGACAGAACTACTAACCTGGAAGAAGTTTCTCATGATTTGCAACACAGAGAAACAAGGAAAGATGATTGCAAACATCACATCCTTGTGGATAAATTAAAATATACCTGTCACGAAGAACAAGGTAACAAAACAGAGCCTCAAAAATCCGATCCCAAGTTTATATAGTGAGACAGAGTTTAAGGATGAGAGAAGTTAAAATATGATATGTACCATTTGTAGCCGCCAGCATCAAAAACACTGCTACGGAGCTCCCTTTTGGTGATATCTGAGAATTTAGCTATCTTCCAAGTATGTTTCCCAAATAATTGAGAGGGTTTAAGGCCTAGGAAAAAATAATAAAGTTAACATTACACAGCTGAAAACAAATAAAAGTATAATAAGGCTGAAAACGAAACGAATAAGGAGAATACTATTAATGTCTCTCCTTTCTATAATTACATGGTAGAATTCTGTACAAAAGACTGAACTCTTCAAGAAAAAACAGATAAAAGCCTCCAGAACTTTCATTTTTCAACCCAACAATTGCATTTGAGCTGCATGCATATGGTAAATTAAAGATGAAAACATATCAACTAACAAGAGAATCCAAAAGAAGAAGAGGGATTCAACATCGGACCATGTTGGTATTAACAGCAAACCATGAATACACAGAATAAAGGAACTGCACTGCGTCCAGTTTAGATATGATGCAAACAATTTAGAAATGAGGACCAACTACACGCACTTTCACTTGTACTAAGCATGAAGAGATTCATTTTTAGAAAGAGAGAAATAAAAAAAAAGGTACCGTAATCTTCATCACCATCATCATCAGTGTCCCAATAAGAGGGAGATGTTGATGGCGTCCCATTCTGCACTTGACGAGAAGACCTCCACTCAGAGAGTGCTTCTCCTCTTGATAGACTGTGATGTCCATTTGAGCTCTCCCCAACTGATCTTCCCACTCCAGAAACTTCAGGAACAGTCTCTTCCATCCCCCCAGTATGATATTATATTCGTCAAAGCTCTCTCTTTCTCCGTCAACTATAATGATTGGAACAAATAAATTAACAAAACAAACTAATTCGAAAACAATAAGACTAGCTGACAAAAAGCAATTGATTTGGTCACTGTTATGTATCAAAGGACAAGCAAGATCATTTTCATAGATCCGAATCCGAGCAATTCATTTCTCCGTGAGCCAAACGAATGAATCAACGCCCTTAAAACCCAAACCAGATAATCGATTGGCAATAAACCCTAAATTAGAAACCAATACTTAATTTCAATCAACTACAATCTCTCCATGAACAAATCGAAAACCTAACAACGATATTGAAGGGGCTTAGCGAGTAGATCGATTCGAACCTGAGATGGTGGAAGAAAGAGCAAAGCGAAAGGTTATTCGATTGTATGGCAGCTCCAAGAGATTCTACAGAGAGAACAAAAACAAAAAAGACAGACGGAAGAAAGATAGATAGAGAAGATAAATAGAGGAGAGAGAGAGGTCGCACGAAACAGCTCTTCAAGGAAAAAAAACACAGAGAGGAAAATAACCTTTAGATTATAGTAATGTTTTCGATACTAATTACAAAAACAAAATGTTTCTAATTGTATCTTTGTTTTCAAAACAACTACTCCCTCCATTTCATATTAATTGTCTTTTTAGAAAATAAGTGTCGTTTTCAACTTTCAATAAAAAATTATTAATTTTATACTGCATTTTATTTTTTTTTGGTTGAAATATGGTTAGGTGTATAAATAATTGTGTTTTATATAAAAAATATGTAAAATTAATTTTTTTCTTAATCTGTGTGCAAAAATCTAAAATGACACTTATAATGAAACAGATGGAGTATTAAACATTTCTCACATGAAAATTTATCACTAGTTTAACTTTGTTTCATATTTTATTACCTTTTTTAGATGTGAGAAGAAAGATTTACGGCGGCAAGAAAATTTTTATCAGCTTTATGATTATAAAAACTTGAATTTTGTAAATAAGTATCTGTAATATTGAATTTCTATTATTTAACAAATATACATCTTAAATTTTTGTTCATACATATATGGATCTAAAATCGATAAATTTACACCAATAAACTCTCCTACTAATTGATTTTTAAAAATGTTAAATTACCTGGTCTGATCAAACCCCGTGGGATTAATATGTTAAAAAGATGGCTAATCTAAAATATCAAGATTGTAAATCTTAATCCTTTTTCTTCCCTTCAAACGTTTAATGATATCGATGGGACAAACATCCTCGGACACACATAACTTTTTTAACTCTGTTATCTAACAATAGGTTCATAAACCTAGTTATAATTTTCAGATTTATACAACCATCTTTAGTTAACCCCTACCTTTTCTTTTAATACAAATTTTCAGATTCCACCCCTTATCTGATCTCTTCCTCACGCCAATGATCGTTACTAGTAAATGGAGGAGTTGATGTTTTAAAAGTTTCTCCAGAATATCCACCGCCTTGTGACAGCATAGATCGCCGGAGCTGGAACCGGAAAACAACAGAGACGCTTTTCACCAAACCTGAACCATCCTCCACCACCCTAATGTTCCCTTGCATTAACTGTGTCACACACCATGAAGATCACCATTAACATATAGCAAACAACAACAAAAGAACAAACAAACATGCCCAACCTTTACGATATCTTCTTCACTGATGTTGAAGCTCTGGACGCTACTACTACTAGTATCTTCACCTTTTGCAGCTACTTCAAATCCGAATTTGACTTTGATGTATTCTTTGGAATAGCATTGTCGCCAAACCGCTTCTTGGCTATCTACTTCTAAGTTTCCACTGCTTTGTGGTGAAACCAGGAAAGTCACATTCCCTTTGATCTCCCGGTTCAGTAAACCTCCTAGCATATGCAAGATCACCTGAAACACCTTTCTAGCATCGCCTACGACGTACTCAGGCAATGCTCTATCAACTTCCGTTGAGAAACCAAAACCGTTCCCCACGCATAAACACCTCGCCAAGCAAGCTGTTTCCTTCACAACAGAATGCAAACTAAAACAATGCGTTTCACCAGGAGGGTTTCTCCCGCTGTTTACATCTCCTGCATTGTTCACAAGGTGTAACAGTAGCTCGCTGGTTCTCCCCATCGCATCCACGATAACCTTTTGGTTCTCAGGTAATGTCCCGTCTTGCGTTATCATAGGCAACAAGCCGAGGATGGACCGTACGGGACGCCTCATCGCATCCCTCATCATTTGCTCGAAGGCAGCTTTGGCTTGGTTAGCTCTCAACGCGTTCTCCCTAGCCACCTGAAGAGCTCGGTTCTGTTCCGCGAGTTTCTCTCTCATTAGCTGTGACTCTTCGAGAATCACAGCGTGAGAGATGGCAACCGCGACTTGATCAGCCACAACTTTAACGATCTCAAGCTCTTGGTAAGTCCAGCTCCGCGACGGAAGCACACAAACCAAGATGGCGTAACACATGTGGATCGCCTCAGGTGTCCCCCCTTTAAAGTTGCAAACACGAAGCATCGGGACTCTAATCCCAACAGTCTGGCCTGGCTTGCCTCGGCTAGTCACCGAGGCAAGCGCAGAGCCAGGACTCAACATATTCACCTCTTCACTTCTCTTAATCCTCACAACATCAGACTCAGTGATCGGTATTGAAAACCCACCAGAACCACCACCACCACCACCCACATAGTCATCACTCCTCGGTCTCAACTCGTGAGTAAGATTCATCTCCGTCTTGATCTCATTAGGGATCCAAACCGCGCAGTTCTTAAGCCCCAAAGTCTTTGACAACTCCACAAGCGTGGTGTATAGTATCGTGTGCCTGTCTAGAGACGTCCTTATCTTGCTAGTGAGCATACGGACATGCAAACTCGTCTCGGTCTGTTTCATTATAATCCCAACCTCACGACCAAGCTCTCTAGTCTTCTTACTCAACATAAACTCTCGAACCTTAGCTTTTAAAAGCAAGGGCAAGAGAGTGACCAGAGAGATCGCCGTGAGGAAGGAGACGATCCCAGTCAGCATCTTGAAGACAGTGACAGCTGTCGTAACCCAAGCCCAGTGAGGCCCGTAAGTGAAACCAGCGAGGAGATGGGTCATGCCACAGAGGACGATGAAGGCTATGAACTCGCAGACGACCCAGTTGTAAGGTGAAGGCACATTGGTGCGGCTGACGAAGTAAAGGAGCTCGATGGGGATGGAGAAGTAAGCTACAGCGATGAGAAAGTCGCCGACTTTTTGCGATTGGAGGATTGCTTCGAAGCTGAAGAAACTGTCTTCGTCGTCGCAGTTGCATATCGATAAGCCACCGGCGACGGAGCCGATTAAGAAGAAGAAGAAAGACAAAAGCAGGAGAACTAACAATGTCTTCAACATCGATTACACTTCTTCCTGAGATATAAAAAGGTGAATATCAAATTCAGATAAAAGTTCAAAATTTCATAAAGTTAATTGAAACATTATATGTCTCACTAGAATCTATGATCTTTCTCATCACACAGACCACCAAAAAAAAACCAGATGTGTAATCGGGACAATTAAGAATATATAATCTTGCATTTCTCAAACAGTTACCTGCAAAAATGCAAGTAGTGTTATTAGGAAGGTTCTCTGATTCTCTCTCACTCTATCTAACGAAACTCATAAGAATGTAGAGAGATGGATGTGATGTGAGAGGTTAGAGGTTAGAGGAGGAGTTGTGTTCTGGTGAGGGAGAGAGAGAGAGAGGAATTGGGGGGGGGGGGGGGGGGGGAGACTGACGAAAGGAGAACTGGTGGGGCCTATGAAGCGGAACATGAAGAGAACATAGACGCTTTTCGTCTGGAACACAACACGAGCACGACATCTTCACCTACGTGGACTCTTACCTAAATCTATTATCATATTGTTTCTTTTTTCTTCTTCTTTTAATAGGGAATTAATGACTGTAAAATAAAGACAAAAACATATCGAATATTTAATTACAATTATATATATAAATTGTTATTTTATCTAATGCGCCTTTTGTTTCAGAATACAGATTAAATATAAAAAAAAAAAAATTATAAATAATTATAAATTAAAAATAACTCAGTCAATCACTAAAAAATAGTGAAATGTAATTGGTTAAACCGTTTCCAGTAAATTAAAGTTATATAGATACGTTAATACATTTTTTATTTTAAATAAAAATATTTTATATTTTCAAACAACACAAATTGTCTAAAACATCAAATATTATGAAACGTAAAGATTAATTAATTTTGGAGTTCACTTTTATCTAATTATTTTATATGAGTTTATAGGTTTCTCTGTTTATATTGTCATAATATTTTATATGATGATTTTGCATTGCCTTGCCAGTAAGTACATGATGACTAAATAAAAGTTTTAACCTTGAAACTAAAATGCATTCAACAATGATAACTACTATACTATAAAGTACATAAAGTAGCTAAAGAATAACTAAATGGTACAACTTCTAGTCTTCTACTACTCATTATATTAACTAAATAGCACGACTTGTGGCTGCCATGAGAATATTAGTTTACTGATTTAAAATACTTAGCAGATAATTAAAACCCACTTTCTCGTTTCAATAATTTCGTTTCTAAGACGTTATTTTGCCTGATAGCTTGACCTACTTGCTTCTTTTAGACATGAGTTTGTTTCTTTTCCTTTTCCTAGACATGATTTAGCTAAACACTCCATCTATGCTTTTCTATTCATAGCATACCGAACCATTTATTTTGTGTGGCCCTAACTTAACTCTCAACGCAGAAGGATTTTTGAGTGCAAGAGCATCTTATTGGATCCGAAATCACTAAATTAAAGTATCACATTATGAGACTACTACTGACTTTTACTTGGAAGTGTTGAATGGAATTTTATCATCATCATCCGACCTAAATCCTGATATACCTAGTGAGACCACAGTACCAGAGGCACCAGTGGTCTAGTGGTAGAATAGTACCCTGCCACGGTACAGACCCGGGTTCGATTCCCGGCTGGTGCAGTTTTTTTAATTACTTCCTTTCTCTTTTGCTCAAGGCAGTAATAATGCTAGGTGTCGGGTGACGAACACGTGCTGATTCTATACCTTATCTGTCCATTACCTCCTCGTTCAGCCAAAACAAATGTCTTGTTTTTCAAAAATGCAAGGTAAGAATGCATGCATCTTCTTTGAAACGTAAGGTAAATGTACATAATCATTTTTACTTTTTGCATGAGACCACAAAACTCTTTACAAAATAAAAGAAAATTCAGTCGGCAGTGGAGTAAAGTGATCGTAATATCTTTTTACTAATCTGTTAATCTCATGCAACTGTATGCGGGTTGAGTTTGAGAATGAGTTATAATCTGTTAATCTCATGCAACTGTTATAACTCATTCTCAAACTCAACCCGCATACAGTTGCATGCCAGGGTCAGTTATTTTACTTTTTTTTTTATAACTAGTGAACATTTATTATGATTTTTGAAATTGAAAGTGTGCATATACAACAAAATAAAAGACTTCTTAGTTACATCTATTTCTTGGTCTAGCATTTTTTTGCAAGAATAATAAACTCACGCACCTACTTGCAACAGTGTATTTCTTAATGTAATTATAAAAACAGTGTCTTCTCTTGTGTGAACATATCACAAATCACACTGGTTAGATTGAATACACTTCGTGATAGAATGAAATTACACGATTATCGCAAAATCTTGTAGTATATATTATGTTTTCACGAGTTCGATCCTATATATTTGTCAGTTTACGAAGAGAAAACATAAAACCCAATATAGATCTTGCATAAAGATAAAAAAATAGTATACATGCTACATAACCATTAAAATATTTAGATGTTTATACGTTATACCCATAGTATCGACACATAGAGCATATATAGATATGATGTGACAGCCCTAGCTAGTATTAAGAGACCACTAATTTGGCCATGCAAACGGCTGATTCGACGACGGTGCTGGCTGGTAGTAAAACGGAGCGGCCGGGTGCTGCCACTTCTTGAAAACTGGCGGCTTCTCCACCTCTTTTCCCCACCGTTGATCATCCCTCTTCATCACCGTTGGTGGCCTCGGTGGCGGTGACTCAGTAGGTGATAGAAGGGGAATAGGCACTTTCCAATTCGCTTCGGATGGGTTTATCTTGAGAGGTGGTGGAGCCCGCCGCTGCAGCCTACTCGACTTCCGGTTTCCACCGCCAGATATATTTCTCGCCGTGGATGACATCGCCGGTGGTGTTTCTTGTTATCCTTTGTTTTTATATATATGAGTGCGAGTATGTGTGTTATATATAGTGGGGTGTGTTCAAGTGTTTTTGGCTTGTAATTTGGTTAGAACGGTCGAATCTTTTACGATTATTTTTCCTTTTCTTTTCAAGTATTTAAAGTTTTTTTCCTTTTGACTACTAGACTAAACTAATCAATTTATAAGTTTGACTATATTCTCTTTTGCGAGGAAGATAGGAACTCTTTTCCCTCTTTTTTATTTTTGGTTTCTGAAATATCTTATGCAGTATAGTTGGGAAAATTACTAAGAAATTAAATAAATTTTCTTTCTTCTTTATTCCAGCGAATTTCATTATTTTGCTAATCGATTTTTTATAAGTTTCGGTCCATTTTCTTACTCTCTCTGACAATACATTTTGTAAATATATGACGATGCGTAGATTTCAAAGTATACTTTAGGTTAGATACAAATGAAGCAATTGTTTTCAGCAGTTAACTAACTCTGGTAATTGCATTCAGTTTCTAAAATAAATATTCAAAATTACCAACTCTTTTTCCAATACTTTGTAAGTTTGGCATTGTTCGTAACTTTTTAATACCTAATAAATTTATTTATGGTTTTTCAAAGCAAAAGAATGATAAAGACCATATGAACTTTAGACCAAGGAGATAATATAACTTTTGTTTCCTATACCAACTTTAGACTGACCAATCCCTTTATTACCTATTTTAAAGGAGATAACATAAATTTTATGTGCTGAGATTTTGTGTGCCACATATAATGGAAAGAATCATATTCTAATTTAAAACAAAAGGTAATATGTCTTTCAATAATTAATCACTCTTTTAGTATAATTACCATAGAAATTAGCGGCTCATATTCTTTAGAATTAACCTTTATCAAAACCCAAGTCATATATGACAAATTTATGATGTGACATTATATTTACGAATATTAAGCTTGTCCATTGGATTACAACCATAATATAAAATAGCAGTACGCACAAAAAAAAATAGAAACTCTAAATACCACTCGTAAGTGTTTTAACGGTTGTAATGGACGGATCACCTAGCTCGCTTCCATAAACTAACTTTTTGTTCAACATGTAATATTTTCCCATTTATTTTCACAGTGACATAAATAAAAATAAAATAAAAGATTGTAAACAAGTTAGTTTTAGTGATAAAAAAAATAATGCGGAAAATTGGTTTATACTGCCAAAAATTGTTGGAACAATAAATTGTGATTAAAAACTGTATGATCAAACAAAAGAAAACTCTTAGATCTGATCTCAAAGATAAATAAAAACTAGAAGGAAAACAAAAAGAGTTGTGGCTAATTCTAGAATCCTGCAGTAGAAAAAGAAGCAAAAGTTGTAAAGAAGACAAATGAAGGTAGAGCTTAAAGACCATCAGAAGCTGTTCTAAAAGCCTGATAAGGAGCGTGTGGAAGAGAATAGAACAACTCTAAGCAGCTTTCGGCTTGGGTGTCCTCTTCTTCAGGTTGCTCTTTGAGGAGGTCGTCCTCGAATTCTTCATTCCAATGAAAAATAACAATGCCCCGAGAAGCGCAACGCTCTACAATCAAACAAAAGAATGAGACTCACTGAAGGATGAAGCAAAGCTAATGAAGAGAGGTGTTCAGACAAACCTGCAAGAACTCAGTCAAAAGAAGAGAGAACTGGCGGTCCTTGGGTCCATAGTTGTAGAAATCATACAAGATGGGGCTAACGACCAACAAGTAGAAAGCCTACCAAACCAAAAAAATTGAAATCAAAAGTCAATACAACAATCAAGCTTCGCATAGTTATGAAATGAAGAAGTCCTAACCAGGAGATAGGCACCAAAGATGTTGCCAACAACAAAGAGTAAGCCTCCGAGCCCTTTCAGAGCAACAATTGCCCCTACGACTTGCTTCACCTATTAAACAAGTCAGACGAAACATATATATATACAGACAGCATAAGAGGCATGAAGACACGTAAACACAGGTTTAAGTAATCAACAAACCAGGAAATACCTCTATGTGGGGCAATGCTACTCCTAATCTGGAAGAGAGATGTGATTTGGTCAGATCAAGCTTGGGAGCCAACTCTTTAGCTGCTGGACCACCGTCAGCTCCAAAGTCATTGAACCTAAACAATAAATCCCAAGATGAATATTTCGAATTGAGCAAACTCTCCACGAAGAAGGGATCTTAAAAGGCACAGAAACTGTGACATCACAGACAGTCTCTTGGGAGCTAACTCTATTAAAAGCCATAATGAACGAGACTAGTTAGTTATGTTGGATCAAACTCTTTCCCTTTTAAAAACTTCTTTACGTGCCATATCTCTAAGCGGAGAGGGAATACATAAGCAGACATATCAACAATGAGCAAATCAGACATTAATAGACAAAGTATCAAACTTTTAAATGACTTCATATGTGGGAGTTAGTTTGCAACACCAGGAAAGAGATCTGAATCGTAATACAATGATTCATCAGCTAGGCAGTATTAGACAATCCATAGATCTACAACCTAGATGCGCTAAGACCAAAATCAAACAACTTTGCGAATGTTCACAAACAAAGGGGAACTAGCGCCGATAGAAATTCATCGAAGAAGATAGCACAGAAACTGAAACGCCGGTTCGGAGAAAACGGGTTAATAAAAGGACTCACATTTGCCAAGCGGAGAGGATGAAGAGAGAAGCGAAGAGAACTCTTCCGAGAAAAGAGAAGAAACCCATTTTTCTTTCTATCTCAAGCGTCGCAGGTCTGGTTTGTCGTCGGAGAGAGACAAGGATTGTTTCTCGGTCGGAGCTAATATTCTTTTTTTTTTGGAACAACCAAAAATTTAATTTAAGAAGAAGTTCCAGCCCATTAAGGGCCCAGGTTACATGAGGGGTCGCGAAGGATTGTTTCTCCGTC